>APFE030503457.1:33806-59664 GCA_000404065.3 Pinus taeda | reverse complement strand
ATCTCGATAATCGTATAAGTTCTCTTTTCAAAGTTTACATTGTTTCTCTTGCCCTGTAAAAACACCGACAACAGGCAAGAAGTAGCAAACTTGGTCTTTGGATAGGTCTGGGTGCACTTTGGGATACTAAGGAGCATTATTTCAAATAGGGATGTCATATTTATTAATACATTTTGGACTACAATGTGTGAGAACATGGGCACAAAGTTGAATAGGTCTACAAAACATCTATAGACAGATGTGAAAACATAAGTACTCTAGGAATTTTATACAACTTTTTAAGGGTTATAATCAAAAGCATCCGAAGAATATGGTATATATACAACACTCTTATAACAAAGAATTGCACACTCCATCTAGTACGTCTACATTTGACTCTTGATTTGGACAGTTTCTATCTTGACCATAGAATATTGCATATGGATAGGAAGGAGTGAGGGAGGATCTCACAACTAATGATTTAAGGGCGGAGGAATTTATTGACAAGATCAGGAAGATCCATTTGCAAGTATGTGAGACACTTCCATCGAATCCCAATGCATCATGTATCTGGCGTAGTTTCAGACATGTTGTTCCGTGTCTCTGCAGCAATCTATGGTGGTTGGTGGGTGATTGAAAACAAATTATTGTTGGCAAGGATGCCATTAAAGGTATGTTGGGCTGCCACATATTATAGGTCCCCTTGATTCACACTCTCATCCAGCTCGAGTTCCATAATCTGGCCAACCTCAGATCGAACACTCCCTTCCCTTTTCATGCTTCGGTATGGCCTCATACTCGGCAGTTAGGCATTCCAGATGCCTTGGTAGTTGAATGGGAATCTTTTCGCAATCTTCTCACTCAAGCTGGCATCTCATTCATTATGCGCCCTGATCAACTCGTTTGGGATGGACAGATTTTCAATGGGCATATTGTTGCCAAGGATGTGCATGACTATATTTCCTCCAGCATCCCCCCTCTTCCTCTTGCGGGTTGCTCCTCCAAATTCTGGCTATGGGAAATACCTTTAAAAATTAAATGCTTCTCCTAGTTAGTCTTCTCCAATCGCATCCTCACCTGGGATCAAATGCTGAAAAAAAGGTTTGTGGGCCTTGGTAGATGTTCTCTTTGCCAATTGGATTTTGAGGACTGTCTCCATCTATTCTTGCACTTCCCCTTTGTTGTTGACATATGGACTACAGTCCCTCTCCTCCTTGGTATTAATATTCATTATGATTGCTCCTCCTTTCTTGTCTGTTTTGAGTCTTGGTCTCTTCAAGCCATTACTTATAGAGTTGTCCGCATTTATGTCTTGTGGGGCATTTGTTTATCTAGAAATAAGATGATCTTCGAAGGAATTCCTTCCGACACTATGCATGCCTCCCTCCGGATTGTGACTCTTTTCATGGAAGTCTGCCTTGGTACCCCAAAGCCCCATCAAGAGCCATTTCACTCATTGATTTGGATGGCATATTCTAGATTTGCTTCTTTGATGGTGCTTCCTCAGACGACGACTGTGGTTGTGGTGTCTTACTTAAATTGCATCTCTCTGTCCACTACAAATTCTATTGGTTTTCTAGTGTTGGGGATCACTGTCGAGCTAAGTTGTTGGCATTATGGGTTGCCCTCCAATGCTCTAAATGGATGGATTTAGACAATTTTCTGGTTGTTGGAGATTCCCTCTTGGTGATCAGATTGATTCAAGGCCGACATACTCTAGATGTCCCCTCACTTTGCAACTGGGCACACATGATCTCGGAGCTAAGGTTTGCCTTCATGGAGGCCTTTTTCCAACATATCTACCGTGGGCAAAACTCTGAAGCATACCTTCTTTCAAAACATGGGGTGCCCATGCTTCCTGGGTATATGTTCTTCGAGGTCTTTCAAAGTGGAGCGATATGCAGATAACAGTTGTTTGAGCTATAAGCTCTGCCCCTTGCTATTGTATTTTTACCACTAGCAATTTGCATGAACTGAAGCCACTCCTCTATTTCTCTGTCTCTATTATTTTGTCACTGTTACTCTTTGAAACGTATGCCTCATCGAGAGGCAGGGTATTTTTTGTTGGCACTAAAGATCTTTGTTTCTTGCTCTGATGGACATTAGTAAGAAGTGTTGTCACCACTCGTTAAAGACTGATCGAATATGTAAAACATTCCTATTAATATAAGAGTGTTCTGGTCTTTTCTACTCGGAAAAAAAATAAATAAATAAATAAATAAAAAAATTAAAAATTTAAAAAAAAAATATGTGAGACACTTAAGAAATCACATGAAAAGTACAAGGGTGGGCATGATTAACAAAAAAATAGAGAAGTTATTCAAGGTGGGAGACATAGTATAGTTATCACTGAACAAGGAGAGGCTATATGGCCCTAGTATGAAAATCAAGGCTTTGCGATATGACCCTTTTGAGATATCGGAAAAGGTGGGAGATAATGCTTATAAACTTAGTCTACCCCCACAAATGCACATTTACTTGGTGATCAATGTGGAAAATTTGAAACTTTACGAGTCTTCCATGCTAGATCGGGAAGGGGAGTAGGTTCTATCTTCTATAGAGGATTTAGCATCAAATGCTTAGACAAAGTTGATAAAGGATACAATTTTGCAAAATAGGTCCAAAACTACAAGATAGGGGGGACATGATCTTTGGCGGATTGGGTTGAAAGGATAACTTCCAGACAAGGCTAAATGGTACTCTAAGGAGAAGGTAGAGAAATTTTTTTCTCACCTCATTTTGTAAAAGCTTTTGGGGGCCAAAAATGTCCCAAAATTTTGAGGTATGATCCAGATTGGATCATTTTATTATTGGTCATCCATCTCAACGTTTTTTGAGTGGAAACATTAGAGGAATAAACTTGCAAGGTCATTGCTACCAACAATCCCAGTTTGGAAAAACTTGGTGACAAACTTTAGGAGCCATTTTGAAGCCTTAAATGACCATGTTTTGTTGTCCCAGACTTACTATGGATTTAGATTCCATAATATACACATTGATACATTTCCAACAATGTAAGAATCACTTCAATAGGAGCTCATATGAGAAGGTTATGCCTCTCGAAAGTTGACCTATCGTGATTGACCAACATAATTCGAGAAGCAATGAGTTGTAATTTACGTTGACGATTGAATGTGTCAAATTTAACCCCTAGTTGGTTATTAGGCTATAATATAAATTGTCTACTAGAAGGAAAAAGGGTTCCGTTCAATTTGAGTGCATTTTGTTCCATAATAGAGTAGAGCAGTTGACAGTGGATAGAGAGCATAACAGAGGGGGTTTGTATTTTGTACCATCCAATGGGCCACATGATTCAAGTAAATCCATAGAGATTGCTTACTCCTTTGTATTTGCACAATTTCCATTCTAGACAAAAAAGAGCAAAGTAATCTCACTTTCTGATTGGGTTTTTTCAAAAATATTCCCAAATCAAATCATGGTATTCATTGTGATTAGTGTGTTTTCCTATTGCACTATTCTCTATTTTCCACATTTTGTATATTACATATATAACAACTAAATTAGTAATAATAGAACTTGAATCTAAAAAAGTTATTATTTGTAGTATATTCACACAGTAGTCTATAGATCATAGTCTATAAATCATAGAAGATGACCAAACATTGTAATCTGTACAAACCCTATAATGGCATGACAAATAAGTTGTACACAGAAACCATAGCTCTCCATGATTTGTCACTTACAAAACTTTCCACATTAAATCTTACATAACACTATTTTCTTTGAGATATTTCTGTATTGTTCGGAAGGCATTAGTAAAAGTATTTCATGATTTAGATGTTCCATTCTTGCGTGTCCCAATTTACTCACATCATCGCTTCTCATGAGAAAATCATTGGGTATCAACCAGTCAAAAATGCCATAGCAAGGGCTCTATAACTGTCATTTATATTCTTAATACACTCGTTAGAAAAGAAATTCAACGTTACATCCCTGCTTGACAATTTCAGGCACGAAAAACAAATAATTTCTCTATTAGGGAACATGCTATGCAGAGATTTGGATAGATTTACCCAGCCTCTACAATCGACAATTCCTGTTACAAAATGGAACATATTAGTTTTGGTGTCCTTTCTGTGCACTGGCGTAGCCTTGCACTTGCTGTGATTTATAAGAGAAAGCTTGAGTTGGCATAAAAGATCAACATAAATAGATTATATATGCCAACAACGTTGCCTAATCATAAATAGTTTATATATACCAACAATGCTGCCTAATCTTGTTGGGATCACCATAATTAGAATTTTAGTACCGTCTAGATAAGTGTCCATGCATGCCTGCACAGATGAGATTCCAATGTAGTAGTACACCATGAAATATGCTGCAAACCTGTGAGTAATGCAACCATGACATAGTATTAATTCTTAATATTTCGATTATTCTGGGAAATGTTACTTCATAGAACAAAGTGTTATATCATGAAACAAAGAGTGAGATCAAATGATCAATCTGAAAACAGGACTACAAGGAGTTCCCCATCCTAGAAAGCCAAACGCTGTGTGTTTTCACTGAAGGCATTATAAAAGGGCCCAACTTCTAGGGCATATGAAATATACAATCTAATTAAAACTTCGTACTCAGAAGCTTTTCAAAATTTGTTTGAAGCCTGTGAAGAATCGATATCTATATGAAAGGCAAAAAAAAAAAAAAAACATGTACTGCACTTTTTCTAAATAGTTTTTATGCTAGAACTTTGAATTAGTTTAAATACAGTGTCCATACTACCTGGGACATGGACATGTCTAATGCAGCTGCAAAATCCATGTAACCTATAGGGAACCAATCAAAAGAAAAATCAAAATGTTGTTGAATTTGATCCAGTCAAACCAGCACGTCCCCATCTTCTAGTTTGAGCCCTTGGAAGGATAGAATCTGAGCATTCCTCTTCATTTGAGGATATTTCTCTTATTATGTTTAACAGAGTCGAGGCTTTCTCTTTTGCTCTTGAGTTACCATGTTCACAGAGCGAAACAAGCAGGTCCACAGCACCTGCTTGCATCGCTAGAGAAACAAAGCGGAGATTGTTCTGAGAGAGTAACAAAAGAACTGCAACTGCTTGCTCCTGCATTTCCTCGCTGGCTGTACTTCTGTTCTTTTGGTGTTTGGCAAGAATATCCACTAAAGTGGCGACGGCATTGGAATCAAATAACGCCTTGCGTCCCTCAGAAGTGGCAGCAATGTTACAAAGGGTTATTAAAACTTTACTGCCAATCTTGGATCTCTCATCTTGAGCAATACCCAGTAGAATTGGGAGTGCACCCACCTTCGCTAGCTTGCTTCCATTGCTCGGAGCAGATGACAAGTGGTACAGGGCCATGGCAGCATCCTGCTTTCCTCTCTCCTCATTGGTTCTCAGAATATGAAGCAATGGGGGAATGGCGCCCAACACTCCAATCGCGATCTTGTTCTCATCACTCAAGGCAAGGCTAAAGATCGCTCCAGCTGCATGCTCCTGTGCTTCTGGATGACCTGATTTCAGAACTTCAATTAGACATGGAACTGCCCCTGCTCGCACAACACTCACCTTGTTCTCATTCTCCAGTGAAATATTGACCAATGCAGCAACAGCATTTATCTGAATTCCTGAGTATCTGGAGGTCAGCAGAGGTAAAAGTGCAGAAAGCAGCAGAGGATGGCACAGAGCAACCCGAGTCTCGGAATTTGTCCTAGTTTGCTTCCTTAGATCTGAGGCTGCCTCCTCTTGCTCCAGAGCCTGGGATTGCCGAAGCCTTGCTGCAAACTTGGCAAACAATTCAGAATCACAAGAGACCTCATTCACCTCTTGTGCTTCTGGGGGCTGAGATGAAAAACTATAGGGTTTGGTGGCCAGAGGAAAGGGTACAGAAATGTCTTGTGATGACCCTGAGGATGGTTCTGAAACCCTCACATTGCAATCATCATTATTTTTCGACCTAGTTTGAGAACGACCAACGTTCAAGAGAGATGTTGAATGGTACCCATTTGCAGAACTGAAGGAAGTGTTGTGATTGAGCAACTTCAGGGCATAATTCATGGCAGCCTCTGGCTCAGGGGCGTTGGGCTTGGCAAGCCGAGCGGCCTGGCACCAATTGAAGATGGCAGTCTTGAGTGCGAGATTAGAAATGACTGCGGAATTGAGGAGCTGGGTACCATTGACATAGCAGCGGGTTTGCCCCAGTTTCATCCACGCCTCTATGCATCTCCTCTCGTAGCTCTGTCCAGAGCACACTATCACAGGATCGGCCATGGGCAATTTCGATATCGGGCAAATGAATTCATCCGGCCATTCTTGTGGCTTCGCTGTTTTTGAATGCCTGAAAAGAGAAGGAAATGGTCTCCAGCCACTGCTCATTGGATCTGTAACCACCCACCAGAACTTACTGACAGATTGCTTGCTGCCACCAGAGAATGACAAATTGCTTTTGTTGCCGCAGTTCTTGTGTCATCGTATAAATTCCTTCCTCCACCTCTGGGCACCTAAATAAAAGGGGAATCCCGCCTGCTAGGTTTTTCACTTTGGAATGAGACTTATCTTTTGGATATTCTTTGTGCGTGTTTACAGGCAGGATGGAATTGCGACATGATGCACTGTGCACTGTTCGCCGTGCCCAATACAGCAGCATCACGTTTGTTGTTTGTGGAGAATAGCAGTCTTGATCAATGTTGACTTGACTCCGAGTGATACAACTGGCCTCTACTTCTGGTTTGTCATTATTTTGAGCAAAAAGTGCAATACAACACCATAACTTTTGTTCTCTGTAGCGAACGCCGAATACCAGTCTTTTCGTGATATATCAATGTTGACTTTATATAGTTCCAGTGCTATGAGTACGAGACATGCAACTGGCCACAACTTCTAGGCTCTGGTTATGTGATGGCTCCATGTCTGTAGTCTATAACTTTGCAAATGAGAGCCCAATTAGCGAGAAAGGTTTGGGAGACATCATTGATCCATAGACGATCACAGACACTTTCGTCTTCGCAATTGTTTTTCACCTTACTGGACACGGGTCATTTGGCCCATGCGTAATCCTTCTCCTTTTGTGGTCATTTGTCTTTTATGTAATGTTTGAGGAATGTATGATAATGTTTCTGTTTTTTGTTGCAGGTGTGGTTGGATATGTTATCGTATTATTTGTGGTAGATTTAGTGACATCTTTGTATTATTGTTTGTGGGTATTAATATGTCATGTGAATTTGGTTTGTATTTTTTTGTCGTTCAAATTTTTTTATTAAATTTTTAGAAAAGCATTGTGTACATCATTTTAATAGGTTTTTCTCGCATTTTGATTTTTCCGAGAGGTATTGTAGCCTTAGCATATTAGAAAAAGACAAAAAGATAACTAAAAGACAAAAAGATAACTACTAGTGAGAGAAATATATCAAGGAGGGGGATTGGGGCCATTACAGGGGGAGCTGTAAAGTAGTCTACATGATCATGTATATGAAAATATGTGTTTTCCCCACGCTTGCACGCTGCGTAGGTGGTCGTTGGTGCGACAGTGGCTACGATGAAGGCTATCCAATTGTTCCAGAATTTCATTTTGACCGTATTGGGTGTTGTTTATGTATGCCGCGAGCTCATTGTGGTCTTCATAACGGTGGTCCTTGAGAATTTCCATGTTAATTTGGATATTCCAAAGTTGCTCAGCGATGGACTCCATGGTGGCAGGAGCCACAATGTGACCTGGAAAGCGAGTTGGAGAGATAGTGGCAGCTTCCACTGTCTCTCGACTGGCAGAATTGTCTGAGGATGAGATATGGCCTGGCTTGGGACGCCCTGCATGGAAAAGATGCCCCCCCCTCCCCCCCACACCCTCAACGAGGTCGACCCCATTGGCGAGGCATGCTAAGAGTGACACGACAAAGCCACTGACAGAAAGGGAGGGTCGGAGAAGAGACCTCACTGCGCCTGTAATAACAAGAACTATAACTGAAACCACAAATCTGCTACCCTAGATGAGTACATACCAGTAACCAGAAGGCACAATCAGTAGCACAGGGAGAGCCTGCATCAACCCAGTCTCAGGGCCTGGGTAGGGCAAATGTCTTCCACTACCCACTTAACCCACTATATACAACAAAACAACCACAAGAGCACAAAGAAAAAACAACAATAACCCCTAGCACTAATGGACACCCAAACCACCAGAAGGGTTGACCAAAAACTGGGATAACACCCTCCCATGGACAAGAAACAAAGATAATTCCCTATAGTGAACAGACAACAGGGCAAGCCTAGATATACATAGACGAAACCCCCTTCTTGTGATGGCAAGCAACAAAGGTTACATACACATAAACCTTACCCCAAGTAGCAAGCGTGAGTTCCTAGAGCTTTAGATTCCTCGATGGAGTTCTAAAGGCGTGAATACGATACAACACCCCGACCTCTCGCATTCCCAAATCCAAGGGGCAAGCCAGTAATCCAGCTCTGACGCAAACCAACCTAGCACAGGAATCCACACCATTGCTTAACCAAGGTCGTGACCCCACTGAGTCGCCATGGAACTCAACACACTCACCTCTATTCTCCTCTCTACCGAAATTCATCTCCCAAACAACATAATTGAAGAACCATACTCAGCTTCCTGTGTATTTAACCGCGGAGTGTGTGAGCAATGCCGGTACTTGCCTGAAATGAATGTGGGGCCAACACATGATCTTGAATTGAATGTGCGCGTGGAGGCAGGATGAGCCCCAATGGACGCTCATATGACAAGTGTGATCCTAGAGGGTCACCCTATTGGGGGTTGTATTTTTTTATTAATATTATAGTTAATGGTTCTTTTATATTGCTATTTAGTTTTGATTAAAAGATTAAAGTTGTAATTGACTTAATGGATTATGGTGAATTGAAGTTGTATAATATTTAAATATGGTAATTAAAATGATTGAATTAATATAAAGAAATAGAGAAATGAGTGGCTCTAATAAAACTAGTTTTTCCCGTTAAGGGTTTTTAAAATGTATATTGTATATACTATGTATGGTTCATTATGCTTTTTTTTTGTTTTGTTTTTAGATTTTGTTAGTATTGTTTTTTATTACACAAGTTTATGAAACTCTTCATTTGGTATTGAAATGAGGTTAATAGTTTTAGAGGGAATCTTGGTTGATAGGATTTAGTTCATTTCATAAATAGAAAGAATGTCTTATATATGTAGTAAACAAGTTTCTCAATGGGAGAGTTGTATAATTGAATTGTATGTGAAAAATGACAAGTAGTTCAATAATAGTAATAAGGAAAATTAATGGCCAAAGCTTCAAGTTATGGAAACTTAAGATGGAAGATCTTCTTGTAGACAAAGATTAGTGGGAGAGGTTGTGCTTGAAAACAAAGTTATGGGTATGAAAATAAGATTGGAAAAACATGGATTGAAAGGAAAATGATATTATTCAATTATGCCTTTCAGATTTAATGTTATTGAATGTCTCAAAAGAAGCTAGTGCTAAGGAGCTATGGGAGAAGTTAAGCATTTTGTATCCATTATTGCTCAAATTTCTAGGTGTGAAAGTCTCAATCACAATTAGGAAGCACCTAATGGAAACTATTGTAGAAGCCACCCACTCACTATTACGTCAGTGGCCTTCGTCCTCACTTTAGAGAAAGGAAAGGATCCCTAGCTTGGGGGGTTGTCCCTTAAAGGATCAATTAAGAGAAATTGTTATTTAATTAGTGAAATCTTGGTTTTAGTTCATTCATGTTTTGCAAATTACTAAGTGTTGTGAATAAGTGTAAGTGTGATTTGTTTAAGAAGAGATTCAACTTGACCATGCAACATGAAATTAAAATACAACAAGGTAAATATGCCCATGAATAAGTAAATGATTAATCAATAAAGATAGACAATTGATTCATCAAATGTAGAAGCCTTAAATGTGTGTTTAACACATTTAAGTTAAAACATGAGAAAGATGCCTTCCATTAAATTAGATCGAAGTGTAGATTGATTATGCCATAATGTTACTCAAAATTACTAACTCTAAAAAATGAACATTTAGCAAAATAGAACATCTCCACCATGGATTAGAAGTATTGAATATAACCCTAAAATTAATGAGGCATCCCATATATCTGATTAATCAAGTAAAATAAAACATCAAAGTACTAGAATATAAATGTGGTTAAAGTGTGGATTTATTCCTAATACAATGATGAAAATTATTTAAAATAGAGTGTACAATTAGCATGGGTGACACAACATTGTGTGTGAGAGATCCTTAAAGATGAAGTAAGTATAAAAACTTGAGTTATCTTTAGGATTACATTCTAGATTTAATTTACTCCAATATCACATAGATCATCAACCATAAACCATTAATGAATGTGAAAGTAAATCCAAATGGCAGTTTACTATCACAAGACACCGTCCATCCATAGTCATGTGAGCATGATTGAGTGCTTGGAGTAAATTCACCCTTAAGAATTTATGATTATGTGTTGATATATCACTTAAAACTATGATAATTATTATTTTTACAAATTATAAGTAATTATTCATGTGATTTGAATTAGAAAGAATTCATTATGAACTCGAAGGATTAAAATATATACCTTCTCAAGTTGTCATCTCTCATAGAATGGGAAAGCTCATAAAAAAAAGTAGTGGGGGATTTGTGGTTATACTTTATTCTATGGAAACAAGGAACGAAGATAAAAGTATTCTATAGGAATTAAAAGACACCATGGAAAAACATTGTAGGGTTTTGCAACAAATTCTTGAAGGGATACATCCATTTAGATATTATAAACTCAAATTGAATACTTGGAAATACTCCTCCTAATAAAAGGCCCCATATATATCCAATTCAAATCTCATGAATATATATATATATATTCAAATATAATATATATATATATATATATATATATATATATATATATATAATTTGAATGGGAATGAATTCGTTATGAACTCAAAGGGTTAAAATATACATCTTTTCAAGTTGTCATCTCTCATAGAATGGAAAAGCTCATAAAAAAGGGTAGCAAGGGATTTGTGGTTATACATTATTATGTGGGGGTAAAGCATGAAGATGAAAGTATTCTACAAGAACTAAAAGACAACTTGGAAAATCACTGTAGGGTTTTCCAACAAATTCTTAAAGGGATACCTCCATTCATGTATTATTCAACCTATTATGAGCCCAATTTTAGCTCCAATAGTAATGGTGAGAAGAAAAAAAAAAATAAAAAAAAATCTTGGAGGATGTGTCCTAATTGTAAATATCTAAACAAAATCACCATTACATATGATCTATTCTATCAAATTCATGGAGTGACTTGTTTTACAAGAATAGATCCTAAATTAAGATATAACCCAATCCACTTAAGAAATAATGCTTTCCTAAAACATCTTTTAAAACACATTAGGGGCACTATGAATTCTTAATCGCACCTTTTGGGTTGACAAATGCTCCTTTTACTTTTCAAAGCCTTATGAACAAATTTTTTCAATCCCATCTTAGAAAATTTGTGTTGGTTTTCTTTGATGATATATTTATCTATAGCGAATCATGGGAATACCATATTAAACATGTGGATAAAGTCCCGTAAATTGTCAAAGACAATTAAATATATGTAAAAAGATCCAAATATGCTTCTCGAAAACAAGTAGAGTATTTTGGTCACATTATTTCAAGGAGATTAAGGTGGACTCTCAAAAGACTCAAGTTATTACAAAATGGATTATTCCTAAAACATCAAGAGTCTTAGCGGATTTTGGGGTCCTATAGGATATTATTGGAAATTTGTTAAGAATTATGCACACATAGTAGGTCCACTCACATATCTCTTGAAGAAAAATTCATTTGTATGGAATGATGATTCTACCTTAGCATTCTCTCTCTTAATGGATGTCATGTCTTCTACACCATATTGACTACTCTTGATTTTGGTAAAACATTGATAGTAAAATGTGATGTATCAGGACAAGGAATTGGAGTGATATTGATGGAAGAAAAGAGATCATTTTCTTTTGAATGTAAATAATTAAAATGGAAAAGATTTAAAGAAATATACATATTAAAAAGGAATGTAAGTTAATTTACATGCAATAAAAAATCATGATTGTATCTCATTGGGAGACACTTAAATTTCAAGACAGACAATGATAACTTAAAGTATATTTTGGAGCAATGATTTTCATTAGAATAACAAAAAAATTGGTAGCAAAACACATTTGTTTGATTTTGAAATAATCTATAGAAAGGGGAAGTAGAATGTAGTAGTGCACACCCTTTATATGGAAGAATCTTCAAATTTATATTCTATTACATCAAAGGGGAAGTAGAATGTAGTAGTGCACACCCTTTATATGGAAGAATCTTCAAATTTATATTCTATTACATCTTCTATTCTTGTGTGGTAGGAAGAATATCACCATGAATGGAAAAATGAAATACAATATATAAAAGAAGGGATGAGTTCTATGCAACTTTGGGAGTGGAAGGGAGATATACTTTGGTACAAGTGTAGAATATTTGTATTCCCTCAATAAAAGTTAAAGCAACAAATGTCAATGGAATATCATGAACCTTTGATGGTAGGATGTTCAAGGCTCCTTAAAAATATCAAAGAAAAAAAAATAGATTAATGAAGAAAGATATTCAAATATTTGTAGGAGAATGAAATTTTTTCCAAAGAATAAAGGAGACAAAATAAGCAATTTAGGGTTATTTTAGTCATTACACATTCCTAATCAAATATGGGAAAAGATACTAATGGACTTCATTACCAGTTCACCAAAATTTGAAGGTAAGAAAGTTATTTTCGTGGTTGTGGATACTCACAAAATATTCACATTTTTGTAGAATTCAAAGTACATATACAACAATCCAAGTGGTATAAGTGTTCATGAACAAAATTCATAGACTTCATGGAATTCATAAGGGAATAATAATGATAAATATGTAAAATTCACAAGAAAAAATTGGAGAGACCTATGGAGGATGAGTAGAATAACACTAATTATGAGTTCATCATATCATCCACAAACATATGGTCAAACAAAAATAGTTAACAAATGTCTATAAAGTTGTCTATTATGTTATTATTCATATATGGAATCTCATTGATCAAGTGGATTTATCTAGCAAAGTGATGTTATAGTACTACCTATCACACATCTATTAAAATGTCCCCATTTGAGGCCCTATATGGATATCCATGACCTAATATCTCATAATGTTTGTAAGATGAGTCTAAAGTGCATGTAATAGATTTACATATGGAGAGGACTAAATAAGGTTTGGAAATTCTTAGGGAAAACCTTCAAATAACATAAAACAGGATGAAAAAACAAGAAAATAAACATCAAAATGAACACAATTTGAGGAGGTGATTGGGTCATTTTGAGACTACAACTTTATAAGCAATCTACACTCAAAGAAAAAAAGATTCAAAAATTAGCTCCAAAATTTTATGGACCTACATGATTATTTGAAATATTGGACAAGTGAGGTATGTGTTACATTTTCGTTCATCTCACATTCATAAGGTTTTTCACGCATCTTTCCAAAATATGGTTTGGGGATAAACAATGCTAGTGCAAATAGAACTTTCAAAACTAGATGAAGAAGGGAAATTGATTTATGAACTAAAAAAGTTATATATTAATGTTTTCTATCTTTTTGGAATAGAAACATTATGACATACCTAATCAAGTAGGAATATTCCTATAGAATTTGCTACATGGGAAATGAGCAATTCATGAAGAACCAACCTCAATTACAAGATTTAAGGGAAATGATTTCTTAAAGATAGGCGCTATGTCAAGGCCTAACAAGCACTCGCTACTATTTTATTAATTATGGTTGTTACACATTATGTTGTCATTCATGACAAAATTTGTCGTTTATGTCAAATGGGATGCATAAAGAAGTAGTAGTGTCATTCATGAATAAAAGGAAGTGGTGTGATAGCATGATCTTTTGCATGCCCTTATCAAGAGAAGTCAAAAAGTTTTGAAGTTTATTGAGTTTTTGTCAAAGATATGTCGGCCTAATGAGTTTATGGGTGGTATGTTTAGATATTCATCTCTGAGACATTTCCAATGGTATATCACACTCTAAAAAACTCTTCCAATATGAGAAGTTATGGCCATTTGAATATCGACATTGGGAAAATGACCTTAACAATGGGGCAAAAGCCACAAATCCCAAATTTTTTAAACATCACACATGTTCGAGAGTGGATCAAGGTTCCTTTGAAGATTGATGGAGAATAGTGCCCTAACTTGCATGATATTTAAAATCATTAAAGGTTGTGCAACTCTGCACAAATTTCACTGATATGGTAGTAGTATAAAAAAATGAAAGGAAAATTTTATTTCAACATGCACATTGGTTAGCCCATTAATGATTTAGCATCTTCTAGAGGACACGGTCATCAAGATTCTCATAAATCATAGATGATGTTTCAACTTGCTAAAGATTTAAGAAGGGTTGCCCCTCTATGCTGGCCCGAACCCATAACAACACATGGACCCTTCAATCAAATGCCATGTGGATGCCCTCCATAGTCAATTGTGATGTGGCAACACTAACACATGGCAAGTTCTGGTTGATCTAAGATGATGATTTGGCAATGAAGGATGATGTGGTGATGATGTGTCATGCCATGTCACTAGGATGACATCAATAAAGCAACATGGCACCACTAGGGATCACCAAGTGGCAAGTACAATTGCCGATTTT
Source organism: Pinus taeda (assembly GCA_000404065.3). NCBI lineage: Eukaryota > Viridiplantae > Streptophyta > Pinopsida > Pinales > Pinaceae > Pinus > Pinus taeda. Next base: position 44,985 of record APFE030503457.1, on the reverse strand, counting down.
TTATTGGTCAAACGATTGAAAATGTATGACACATGGCACCAATTGAGGGCCACCATGTGGCATGATGATGACATGATAATGTTAGCGTGTCGATGGCCACAAACCCCTAAGGATTGGGTCTCATGGCATGGCCATATGGTGACAACGATCATTTGTTCAGCAAAGGTAGTCACATGGGAATCCCCGTGAATAAAGCTTAAGAGCAGTCGTATTGGTTAAGTCTTGAGTTGGTTCCAATGCCGCCCCCTATGCACCCAGGTCCACATAAGTCTGTATATATATATATATATATACATGACCATGATTCCATTATATACACAATTTTTTTGTAACAAAAGAAACGAAGTCTAGCTTCGGAAGTTGACTTATCTTGCAGTGGACATCTTGGTTTGTCCTATGATGTGCTTTCAATCAGATAGGCACAACACTCGGGTGAAGGAATGAGATTCTGAGATATCCGGTTGTAAAGGTGTCAAAAGTGAACTTTGGTTTCGTTGTTCTTATTCGTTGGTATTATTGGCTTTCGAAAGGATTCGTCCTCGATGTGACAAGGTGCTTCGGTCAGTCGGAATGGCGCCTATTTTATTCTGCAACGCATGATTATAAGGTCAAAACTCTTCTTTCTGGTCATTGGTTTTCCTTTGGCTATAGAGTTGGTATCATTAGATATCATAGGGGTAGTGTGGCGTGGTCCCTCTGAGGTTAAAACCTGATTTGGATTGAGCTACGGAGGGTTCCGCTCCAAAATATTTCACGATATGTGACAAGGTGCATTGGAATATACGAAGTCAATATTCTTGCTTTATAGCAGAGGAGGTCGAAAGTCTGATCTATTTATGGACTGGTTACAATAACGGAGGTCGAAAGTCTGATCTATTTATGGAATGGTTACAATAGCGGAGGTCCAGTTCTGCTCGTGTTTTTGGTCTAATTACAGAATCTAATCCTCGTTTATGATCTTCCCTTGTTTTTATATATATATATATAGGTCGAGTTCTGCTCGTGTTTTTGGTCTAATTACATAATCTAATCCTCGTTTATGATCTTCCCTTGTTTATATATATATATAGGTCGAGTTCTGCTCGTGTTTTTGGTCTAATTACATAATCTAATCCTCGTTTATGATCTTCCCTTGTTTATATATATCTATATATATATATATAATGACACGGAGTCAACGAAGGGTCTTGTCCTGCGCTCTCCCTATGGGGTTAGTTCAACCATGTGAGGCCAAAATTAGTTTATCAACATTGTGGTAAAATGTTTATGCGCTTGATTGATATGACGGAGATGGCGGATTCGAATCTGATCACTCATTAGGTTAAACATCAAATTTTATTTCTTTTAATTACCGTTAAAAGTACATTTTGTTGATCTGCTACGGGGAAACTTGAATTTGTAGAATGCCCACAGATTGTGCTATTCTCTTCAATCTTTAATCTATTATTTTGATTTTATATGGTTTTTGGGGATATCATGAAGCCAAATTGTATTTTGAAAGAAGCATCAGGACCAAAATTCAGTGGTGATCAGTGCAAGTGGCATGAAGAGCTTTGATGATGTGTTTTTGATGTCTAGAATCTATAATTCTTTTGAGATGCTTCAAAGTTTATGAGCACGCTGTGTATGTACCAAATCAAGATCAAGGAAAGGCGCCATGGTATCATATAAATGAAGAAATTGATAATGAGCAGAGTGGTTATGAGCATGTTATGATAGCATTGTCACAACATTAGTATGATCATTTTTTTAAGACCTATATTGTTTGAAGGGAATGTGGATCCAATCTAAAATATTGTGAAAATTGGTCCACACGAAGTCAAAGAAGGAGGTGGGTACCTCCACTGAGGTTGGTGCCTAAATTAGGGTGAAACCTACAACATGTTGAAGCCTCCACATCTATGAGGTTGGTTCCTCAATTAGGTTGAAGCCTATATCAAGTTGAAGTTTGCACATTTCTAAGGTTGGTGCCTTAATCAGGTTGTAGCCTATTGTAAGTGGGTGCTTGCACATTTTCGAGGTTGGTGTTCAATCATGTTGTAGCATATTGAAAGTAGTTGGTTGTACATCTTAGGGGTGGATTCCTCCACCAGGTCGGTGGCTATAAATCTATGTAAATGAATTAAAGAAAAAGACAAATGATTTTGTGGTTTTCACTTGTAAGGGTTTCCATGTAAATGTTTGTGTTCTCTTGTGTTGATGCAATGATGGCTTCTTGATGCATAGTTTCATTCATTGTTATAATGCACATTGTTATGATACACTACTACATGGTTAATTATTGATGAAATATTTGAAATGTCAAGTTTTTCATTACATTGATTCACCTCCCCACCTCTCAGTGTGATATTTGGTCTAGCAAGTGGTATCAGAGTAGGTTCCTTCAGGAGCAACTAACTGTTGTAAGGTAGATCAAAGGAGCTATTTATAGTAAGGGGAAGAGTAAAAAGAAGTTGTCTTAGAAGAGGAAGGGTTGTGATTATGCGAGAAATACATAAGATTCCAAAGAAGATATCTTCTTCATGGTCATAAATGTAAAAAACAACCAAAACAAGGAATCAAGTATTGCATATTGCTTCAATTGTTATAATGAAGCTCATTACACTTCTATGTGTCCATGTACTATTATAGATAATAAATATGATGTTCGCCATCAAGTTAAGGTCAATTTCTCAAAGGAAGAAGTTGGAAACAAAATTGAAGAAGAAAAGCCTGCAAAGAAATCAGTCACCAATTTGAAGCTTCAATTGGAAAATGCAAGGAAAGATGAAGTTGCTTTGATAGATCAGTGAGAAAATCGTGAAGAGGAACTTATGGTGTTGAGAAAGGTAATGTTACAAAAATCTATTTAAAATAAGCTCTCTTCTACTCTACAAGAAATAAGAAGTCTCATAATTCTGAATACAAAGAAAAAGCTAATGTTGAAGAAGTATGAAAACAAAGATCAATAAAAAGTAGTTATGGAGGCACATCTAGAAGAAGCAAGAAGGAAAAAATAAATGTGGCAAAGAAAGATGAAATAAAAAGAAAACCATTATAAAATTCTGGAAATTGATAATAACTCCTTGAGAGACAATCAGATGATGAATGAAAGAAAAGGGAAATAAGAATTATTCGAAATCAGGGACTATGAAGCTACTTCTCTAAAAGTACAATTGGAAGAATATAAAAGGAATGAGGATACCTTAGTTGATCCAAAGTTATGCAGGAATGCAACAAAATATAGAAATATCCCTATACAGAGAGATGCGGTAGAAATAAAGTTGCATTTCATTAATATCAAAGAACTGAAATATGCTTACATACATAAATAAAAATAAACTAGTTTAGGCGATGATAGCTTTTCTCTGAAAAGATATGTGGTGGCTACATGCCCCTGAATTGTGTTACAATGAGGCTCAAGGGCCTATTTATTATTGAACAATAAGGGAAAACCCTAAACAACCAAAACCCTAACCCGGGAGATGGAACGCCAAGAGTTTGTGGGCCTCGTTGGGGTTAGTTGTGCAGTCAACTTCCTAGGGTCGTAACTTGGTCATATTATCTCTATTTGGCGCATACGATACCTTTTTAGAAATATCTCTCTGAATACCACAAGATTTGCAATAGACCCTTGCCTATGGCTACGGGCCTATTGTAGGCCTCAAAAAAATGTTGTTTAGGGGGTCAAAACTACTCTGAAAGTTTAGGATCCGAAAAACTACTAAAAATAGTAAATGCTACAATAAACAAGGAAACATATGAAACCAATTGGAGGTCTAGGTGGAATAAACGGGTGGTGTTGGGGCCTTCGTTTTTATACTTTGCAGAGAAAGAAGCCTATGATGGGTGGTGGAGATGACCATTGGAGTTGCAAAGTTGACAGCCGAGGGAAGAATAGAAATTGAAAGATGATTGGCAGTCGCGAAAAGGTGGCAGGAAGAAGCAGGGACATCCTAGCGAGGAAAGAGCATAGGAAACCAAGAATGAAGGTATTCAAGAAAAAGCAAGGCAGAACTGGTAGTCCGAGCGGATCACAGGGGATAAAAAGTAGAAGAAGGAGCGAATGAGGGTTGTTGATGGTCAGTTGAGTGAGCTTGTTATAGTTAGAGTCTTCCTAGGTTGCAGAGTAATGTGAATGACTCCACGGTCCTATTCGTATCTGTTTATGTTGGTTATGTTATTCATGTTATTGATGATAAGGCCTTGAGCCTTATGTACTAGTTTATGTTATGTTAATGGAGAAGATTGTTCAGACCCACCTTGTGTCTCTAAGCATTGTGACGATTCTTTAAAAAATTTAATGAATGCATCTTGTTATATAGTTTCCTGATATAGCATGAATAGATCATTGTGACCGGGTTAATATAGATGCTAAGCTATTATATTTTGGTCTCTTATTTTTGATATGACTCCCCTGGTGCCTAATTCCACCCTCATCTAACTTTAGTCGCGATATGCCTCGGGTGAGACTCCTTACCCTCTTTGGGCAAGGTGAAAATGTCGATATTTCTCTATACTACAGTGGAGCCTTGTTGGCCCCTTGTGCTTGAACCCAGGGTCTCAACCCTGATGTCATTTTCATGCCAACAAATGGTTTTGTTTCCGGGACCTGAAATCGAAAAGGACGATTCAGAATATGGTATCAAGGATTTTTAAGAAGGAAATACGAAATTGGTGGGACAAGAAAGTGGATTGGTTTGTCTCTCAGAAATCTCTACGTCGTCGTTGAGTTGTTGCGAAACTGAAAGACGAGATTCTATACTCAGAGGCTGCAAGTGATTAGTACATGATCTTCTGGTGTAAGTTCCCAGAAGAATTTTACAATTGGTTGTGGAGATCGTAGGTGAAGGGTAGGTCGGGAGGACAAACATTGTCTCGTCGCGACTGGACTCCAGTGGATCTTGCGGCGCTCTACCATCTTGACATGGATCTAACAAGAGCAGTAGATTTCTAGGTGTAGACTACACTAGAGCAGTATGTTGTTGAGTTTGCAGTAAAGAGTTGCTAGTGCTTTTCAAAAGTCAATATTATGTTTTGAGCAGGGTTAAGAAGGAAGTTATTGAAAGAAGTAACTCTCTGGATTAAAGTCTTAATGGTGGAGGAAGGCTTGCTTATATTCCAAAGCCCAAGCATGGGAGTGTAAACCCCCAGTAATGGGGGAAGGATCTAAGGGGATAAATTCTACCTAGCAGGGGATCATGATGTTATTAGAAGGATGGACACAAAGGATTCACGAAGGGCTAGGAAAGTGAGAGTGCAGAGGAGGACACAGATAGTAAAGAAATGGTGGGAATGGGCCATGTAGGCAATTAAAATGAAACTGGAGGACCTAAACCAAGTAGGAGCAGTGTTGAGGAGCCTGGAAGAGGAAGACAAGATGGAGAAGAACTCAACAAAAGGGATAGAGACAACTAGGACTGTTGGAATTCTAGAGGGTGATAGCAACCCTCCCTCACCAATTGCGGAGAAGGGGTTGAATGAAACTGGTCATGTTGGGTTAGAGGTAGATGTGGAGAATGAGATGTGATTTGTGATGAGGGGACTATTCACAAAGGATGATGCATCTGGAAGAATCAAAGATACAACCCCCCAAGGCTTAGGTAGCATTCCCCCTAACCTTCTACTGGTACTCTACAACAACCATAGTAAATTTCTTTCTAAGTTGCTTAAGACTATAAGAGTGCATAGTGTGCATGTTAATTATAAGATTGGTATTGATGGAGTAGTGGAAATAGTAGTAATAGTAATTTGGGTTTATAAGGATATCAATAACTAGGATGATAAGGTTTTGTGCTTTTAGCGTGAATCCAGTCTATAATGGTGGGGTTTTTACAAGATATTCGAAATTCTCTGGTAGAGGGAATTAAGATGTAGAGAAACACTGGTACCTATGTGAGGTTATCTGGAGGGCTCTCTAGATTCCTAACAAGGTAAAGCTGATAGAATTCCATACCATTCTCAGGGAAAGGACCCTGAGGTGGTTCATCAAGTGGTTGGAGTTACACCAGAACACAACATCAGACAAGATTAAAAAGAGTTTGTACAAGAATTCAAACTTACCCAGATGGATCAACAAGGGTTTTCAGAACCATGGGAAATCAAGTAGTGGGAGGGAGAAACCACCTGGGAAGTAATGCAAAGGTTTAAATATGTAATTGGTAAGCTCAGTTATATCACAGACCCAAATCACAAGAGGGATTGGTTCATCAAAGCCTTGTTACTCCTCACCCGGACGCCGCTAACACAACAGAAAATCGAGACACTGCAGGATGCCCTAGAGAAAGAAGCCTAAATAGAGGTTACGACAAGGTATCTACACAAATATAGGGGGCGAGCCACTTCACATGACCCCTTTATCCTAAGTCTTCAACACCAATTTTCAAATTCAACAGAGAAGCTGAAAGATCTACAACCAACCCCCCCAACAACACTGAATGTGTGGTGTACCAACTGCCTAGTGGAGGGTCATGTTGCCACAAAGTTCTTGAGGCTAAGGGGTGTGGGTCCCACATTAGGTCTCGGGGGACCATCAGGGGCCCTGCTTACAACATAAGTCACAGTGGTAGGGTCGCAAGGCAAATATACAAGCCGCAATCAACCAGAGTATCGCCAAAGTGTGTAGGAGGTATGGACACCCACCACGTTTGTTCCCGATATTGCAGAAGCATTCAAATGTCCCAAATAACAACTATTGTGAGTTTTACGCATCCACCACCCACCATCATTAGGGGATTTTTGAGGTCTAAAGTGGGCCTCATAAGGAAATTATAAAATAATAGTGAAAATAATAAAATAAGATTAGATTACATCATCAAATTTTAGAGGGAAAAAACTATTTTCTCATCTCATATTTTCTACTTATCTCCCTATGGGTTTACTCAAATATCAAGCTGGACCACTTTTTGGATGGAATAATTGATTCCTCATCCAAGGAGTACCCATGTTGTATACTTTCAATGGACCCTGCTACACAAAAAATGAGAAATACATGAAACACGTTATTGTAATCATGTTTTTTTCATGTATTTGTCATTTTTCATGTAGCACAGTCCATTGAAAGTATGCAATATGTGTACTCCTTGGATGAGCAATTAATATTTTCATCCAATGAGTACTCTCGCTTGAAATTTGAGTAAAACCTTAGGGAGATAAGTTGAAAATACGAGTTGAAAAAATAGTTTTATTATTTTATTATTTTTTAATATTTTTTTTTACTCCAAAAATGGTGAACCATCCCCCTTGGTTGACATCATCATCTTGAATCCTATTGGTTCTTATAAATTTTATTTTGGTTGTACATTTTTTTTAGGAGGCCCATTTTATACCTCACAATTCCTCTAATGATTGTTCAGTGCAGAGCGTTGAATGTGCTAGTGATCTGAAATGATTATAAATTGAAAACAGATGTAGAATCGATTAACCATTAATGAATTGAATTTTATCCCAAAGCACACAAATCGAGGAAAACTGCTTGAGAATAAGACTTTACGACATTTGATTAAACATAAAAACGATGCATAAAAGAAGTGAAAACAGTAAAAACACAGTGATGCCAAACAACAAAATTGATGACGGAGATCGTCCCTGATGGACCACGTCTCCAGGTTCGCTTTCAAGATGGGTGATCGTTTTTATTAGGAATGAAAATAAGGTGTTGATTACACAAAGATTTGATCAGGCTAAATGTGCACGTAGGCACTTCTGATCACTGTCATCAGAAAGCCCTCTAAACTAGCTTTCCAAAGCTTCTTACTGTTTCCAAAACCAACTCTGGATACTCCTATAACACTAAAAACAAAACTGCCTATGACCTCTAGAATCTGCAAGCAAAAGTCAAAAACCACTCTTCTCTAATCAATGAAGGTAAATCCGCCTTTTAAAGGCCCGTAGGTACATGAAAACCACCTTAGCTGGCTTGTAGATGCATTTGGTTGTATGTGGATCGGTTTAAAAGTTCTGTCTAGTTACAAAGGGACACCTAGGGTTATTGGCATGGTCATTGAATTAATTCCGAACAAACCATATCAAAAAAACCCATAAATAAACTTTGTATTAACTCCTTAACCATTTGCGGTCAAATTAACCGAGCGGAGGTTGGACTGTTGCATGTGAGCACCAACGATCTAACCATAAACTTCCACGGTAACACTTATGATCCAGGTGGATGTTAGTGGCCACCCACCTATCCCATCTAGACCCCCACAACTGTCTCTTTCAGTTTTTCAGGTTTCGTGATTGTAGCAGAATTTACTATTTTTAGCAGTTTTTTGGGTCCTGAACTTTCAGAGCGATTTTGAGGCCCTAAACGATGTTCTTTGGGAAATCTGGGAGCAACATGGGTCCATGGACCAACGTTTCTCTTCCCAAAGTTTTAGTGCTCGGATAGATCTTTCTAATGAGCTATTGTATGTGTCAAATGGAGATTGAGTGCCAAAGTTACAACCCCATGAAGTTGATGTACCAACTTACCCAAAACGAGGCCCACAATTTGGCGTTTTATCTTCTAGGGTTAGGTTTTGGGATGTGAAGGGTTTTCCATTGTATCTCAACAATAAATAGGCCTTCGAGCCTCATTATAACACAGTTCAGAGGCATGTAGCCACCACACCTCTTCACAGAGATAAGCTACCATAGCCCTAGTTGGTTTATTTCCATTGTTGTTTGTAAGCAAATTTCTGTGTTTTACATTAATGAAATGAAGTATTATTTCCACTGCATCTCTGTGTTTATGGTTATTTGTAATTTTTTGCGTCCTTAACTAAATTCGGATCAGTGGTATCAGAGCGGTCTGCTTTTTCTCTGTTTTTCTTTGCATGTCCCCAACGAGGTCGGGATATAAGGAGTTAGGCTTGAACTGGTTGAACCTTTGCAAGACCATCCTCGCAAATCCCGATGGCCTCCCATGGCGAATAAAAAGAAAACGAAGGAGCAGGAGATCTTATCAAAATCTTGCTCGAAAAAGCCCTCAAGCGACAAAGGAACCCGATGATGGACAACTTTTCCCAGATCCTTTAGCGACTACCTAGGGGCGACGCATCAGCTTCCAGTAGCTACTCTAGAAATACCACATTGTTTAAGGTACAAGTTAATTTTGAAATCCCCATATTTGAGGGTCAGATAGATGTAGATACTGTTGATAAATGGTTAAATCTGCTAGAGGGTTATTTTTTTGTTCATGATTTTTCCAGTCACGAAAAGATTACTTTTTCTCTTCTCAAAGCAATCCCCCACATCAAGAACTGGTGGGAAACCTACTATGAGCTGAAGGATGAAAGTACAGGCTCACTATTTTCAGTCGCACCCACTTGGGATTCATTCCGGAATTCCATCAAGGAGCAATACTACTATGTCGGAAGCTATGAGGATCAATACATAAAGTGGACCACACTGTGGCAGGGAAGGGACCAAGACGTGCTAGAGTTTACCAATATTTTCCATACCCTTCACACAAAGTTGGGTATCAAGGACTCAGAGCAGCATTTGGTACTCAAATACCGTGGTTGCCTGCACAAGTACATCCAGGAAGAAATAGAATTCCTGAACATCCCCTTGCTCAGCACGACATACCAATATGTCGTCAGGGTCGAGCAAAATTTTAAATAGAAGAAGTGAGACTTTGGATCTGTGAATCCAAAGCAAGGGAAAGGTGCCCCCAAAACACAGAACAAAGGAAAAAGCCAAGGCAGGATGGCCCAAGACAACATGCCAAAGCTACAAGCAAAGAACAATGTTGTGAAGCCGAAAAAGGACACAGGAAAGTGGTGTGAGTTCCATAAGAGCTCCACTCATGACACAAGTGAGTGTTGGGCCAAGTAGTCACTGGTGGGCAAGCTGAAGGTTTCAGAATCAGATGCATGTCCTGACTTTGAGTTAGAACCAGATAAGGGGAATGACAAAGGCAAGCAGATTATTGATGCAGAGCCCAATGCCACCATTGCCACCACAAAGGTATAGAAGGAGGAACCCGAAGATCTAGAGAAGGAGGAGCGTCCCTTCCACTGCCAGATGTGGGTAAAGGGCTCCTCGCTATAGTTCATTATCGATATTGGAAGCCAAAAGAACCTCACTTCAGTAGAGGTCGTGAAGTGGTTGGGCTTACCGAACACAACACATCCACAACTATACACCATCGGGTGGCTTCACCCAATACGGGATCTTTACGTGAGCTAGCAGTGTCACCTTCCATACAACATCAAGCCCTTCATGGATGAGGTACTGTGTGACATTACTCCCCTTGAAGTTTGTGATGTATTATTAGGACAACCATACTTGTGGAAGCGACATGCTGTGTATGAATCAAGGCCTCATGCTATTATTTTTACATTGGGAAATAAGTTGTATAGGATACCGGAGGTAGCACTGCCTACCACCATCTCTTTGATTACTGCAAAACAATGCAGTAACCTTATTTCCAAAACTGGGAATTTTTTTTTCTTGATGATATTCCCTCAAGGAAATAAGAATACAGTGGCCATGACCTCCAAACAAGGCCCCTCTGCACGACAACTACAGATGGACAAGGTCGTGGAGGAGTACAAGGACATCTTCACCTCCCCTGCAGGGGTTCCTCTGCATTGTCAGGTCAAGCACTCCATAAATTTGACCCCAGGTGCACCACTACCCAATGGACCAATCTATCGGCGCTCCGTCCTAGAGAATGATGAAATCAAGAGGTAGATTCAGGAGCTGCTATAGAAAGGTCACATCCATCCAAGTTCATCGTCTTGTGGGAGCCCGATCGTGTTGGTACAGAAGAAGGATAGGACTTGGAGACTTTGTATTGACTATCGGGCACTAAGCAAGATCACTATTCGTAATAGGTACCTAATCCCATGGATTGATGACCTCTTGGACCAACTAAAGGGGGAAAAATATTTTAGCAAGATTGATCTGAAGTTAGGATATCACCAGGTACCAATCGAACCCTCTGATGTGTGGAAGAATGCCTTCAAAGCCAAGGAGGGTCTTTTCGAATGGTTGGTTATGCCTTTCGGATTGACAAATGCTCCTGCAACCTTCATGAGGCTAATGGATGACATCTTGCAGCCATTCACCAACTCATTTGTAGTGGTATACTTGGATGACATCCTGATCTTCAACCAGAGTTGGGAAGAGCACCTCCACCACATCCGACAGGTTCTGCAAACGCTGCGGCAACACAAGTTATGTGCCAATTTGGAGAAATACGCTTTTGGCA
>APFE030503457.1:1774-20460 GCA_000404065.3 Pinus taeda | reverse complement strand
AAATAGCCGCCTCAGACAGAGTACACTCTTGAAATAAAAAGTCGTCCCTAGGTTGACAATTAATGTGAGGTAATTAGGAGTTTAAAAGACACCTTTTTATCGCCCCACAAATACCAATAGATAACATACATAATTGTTAATGTTATCTTCATCATAATATCAATGGAGAACATACATAAACATCAAAACCACTAATAATAAAGTCATGTGCCCGGATCCTCAACTTGAGGTCCTCAAAGAATAATGGGTGGGCGTTAGGGCTAAATAAATGTTAATGTCATATCATTGTTAGTCAGCTAGAGCGGGGCACTACATACACCACCTCTTTATAATAGAATTTGTCTCGAAGTCCTTGGAATAGGTAAGGAACATGGTGACACGTCTCCTCGGCGTCCTCCCAAGTAGCTAAATTGGGACTATAAGTGTCCTACTGGACCTTAACCTGGTCCACTAAATGTTGTCTAAGTTGCAAAGTTCATTGGTCCAGTATGCGAACTAGTTCGGCCATTACTGTTTGCTCGTCTGAACCCTCCATATGACCAAAGTCAATAACATGGAAAGGATCTAAAATATAATGACACAAAACATAAATATGAAACACATCATGCATACGCGCTGAAGATGGAGGTAAGGCAAGCCTATATGCCACCGACCCTTTCCTTTCTAAGATTTCAAAAGGTCCCACAACCCGTGGAGACAATTTTTTCCCTTTCCAAATCTTATAGAGATTTTTTGGGGCCTTACTCTCAGGAACACCCTATCTCCCACTTCATAACTTCAGTCTACCTGATGAGAATCAACATAGCTCTTTTGTCAATCGTGTGCTTCCTTTAGCCTCCCCCTAATCATAGTCATTTGTTCTTTCATCTCTTACACCACTTCTAGTCCTATTAATACTCGGCCCTCTAGTCGGTCCCAACTGAGAGGTTGTTATGAAACCAGCTCACAAAAAGATAGAAAATATAGATCAACGCCTTAGAATTCAGCCTCTTCGAGGAGGCAATCTCCTTTACATTACATAAATGAACAATTCTTGGATGATTCAAATGACAAAACCTCCTTTTTATATATAGGAGTCTAAGGAGTCACAATATAACCTAGCCAACCTAACAATAATAATATAAAGCCACAAAAATAACAATAGAGGGATTCTATGGGGCACAGTAATAAGAATATGGGGACAATAGGGGCACAACAATATTAATAAGGGATACAACTACAATAGTAATGGGGTAAGCACTAGTATTATAGGGACCCAACAAAGGTGTTTTGCAAGGTCTTCCGTATAAGAACTCAAATGGCGCCATCTTGATGGAACTCTAATAACAATTATTGTAATAAAATTACACGAGGGGTAAAAACTCCTCCCATCTCTTTTGTTGGTCCAACACATACATTCAAAGCATGTATTCTAGGATTTGATTAGTCCTTTCTGTCTGCCCATCTGTCTCAGGGTGATAAGCAGTGCTAAAGTTCAACTGGGTTCCCAAGACTTCTTGGAAACTAGTCAAAAAACTTCTTGTAAACACTGCTCCCCTATCAGATATGATCTTCCTAGGCACTCCATGCAATCTCATAATCTCATCGATAAAAACTCTGGCTATTTCTGGTGCCTTATATGTAGTATTAACTGGTATGAAATGGGCGCTCTTGGTCAACGTGTCCACCACTACAAATATGGAATCATGTCTTCTTGAGGTCATTGGTAGTCCCACAATGAAGTCCATTAATATAACTTCCCATTTAGATTTTGGTATCTCATGGGTTTGCAATAATCCTGCTGGATGTTTGTGTTCAACTTTTACTCGTTCACATTCTAAGCATCTTGCTACCAAGTTTACGATGTCCTTCTTCATCCCTTTCCAAAAGAAGAGTGGTTTTAGGTCCGCACTCATCTTCTTAACACCATGGTGTACCATTTATACTGTGGAATGTGCTTCATTCAAGATTAACTTGCGTATATCTTCATTCGGTGGTACATATATCCTTCCCCGAAATCATGGTAGCCCATCGTTATTGAGGGAGTATTCTTCATATTTTTGGACCCTCATTTCATCATGCCTAAAAAAATTTCCAATCTCCTAGTACCAGGTGTCTTTAAATTGTAAATCAAGTAGTTTCTCCCTCAAATTTGTCTTTAAGGGGATCATTGAAAATATCTGAGGCCTCCTACTTAAAGCATCATCCACCATATTTACCGTTCCTTTATGTAAGTGATATCAAAATCATTTTCACTAATTAGCTCAGACCATCGTTTTGTCTTGCATTTAAGTGGTCTTGAGTGAATATGTGTTGTAGCCCACAATGGTTAGTCCTATGATCAAAATTCCTTCCTAGAAGATAGAGTCTCCAAATATTTAGTGCATAAACAATTGTTGCCATTTCTAGATCATGGGTTGTGTAGTTTTCTTCGTGGGTTCTAAGTTTCCTTGATGCATAAGTTATTACTCTTCCTTCTTGCATCAACACACAACCCAACCCTTCCTTGGAGGCATCAGTGCAAATCAAAAATTCTTGTTCCATACCTGGCACCTTCAAAATTACTTTTGTTTTTAATAACACCTTTAACCTTTGGAACGCCTCTTCCAATTTTTCAGTCCGAATGAATTTCATTTTCTTTCTTAGGAGCTCGGTAATGGGGCTTGCTATATTTGAAAACCCTTTGACAAATCTATGATAATACCCTGCCATGCTCATGAAACTCTGTATTTCATGAACATTGGTTTGTGTTGGCCATTCCATGATGGGCTCGTTATTTATTAAGTCTAATGTGATACCATCCCTAGAGATAAAAGGAACACTTTGAAAACTTCCGATATAATTGGTTTTCTCTAAGACATTGTAGAACTATCCTGTGTTCGTCATGCTCTTATGGGGTCTTTGAGTAGATCAAAGTTTCATCAATAAAGACTTGTACAAACTTGTCTGAGTAATCCTGAAATATTCTGTTCATCAAACTCATGAAAACACCTGGGGCATTTGTCAGTCCAAGGGTTAAAACTACAAATTCATAATGCCCAAATCTTGTCTTAAATGTTGTCTTCGAGATATATTCTTCCTTGATTCTCAACTGATGATATCCCGACCTCAGATCTATCTTTGAAAACACAATTTCCCACCCTCATTTGATAAAAAAAGTCATCTACCCTTGGCATAGGGTATTGAATGCACAGTCACTTTGTTCAACTGGCAGTAATCAATGCACAGTCGCCAAGACCCATCCTTCTTCTTAACGAAAATCATAGGGGCTCCCCACGGAGATATGCTAGGTCATATGAACCCCAAGTCCAACAGTTCCTTTAATTTGATCTACAATACCTTTGGCTCTCGAGCTGACATATGATAGGGTGCCTTTGCAATAGGCTCAGTGCCTGGTTTAAGGTCGATGGTGAAATCAATTTCCCTTTTTGGGGGTAGCCTGGGTAGTTCTTTGGGAAATACATCCTTAAATTCAACAAGAAATGGATGTTTATCAAGGTTTTTAGAATCGTCGTTATAATTTAGAGCTAACACCGAGAACATTTGACATCCCTTTCGCCTATATTTAATTAGTTGTATGGAGGAGATGAACCTTAGGGACACCCCTTAGTTCTTTCCCCTCAATGATTTTCTTTGGTTGTCATCTTCTATGAAATGTAGAATCTTGTGTTTTAATGTCGTTCCAACCAATCCATTCCTATAGCTACGTCATAGACTCCTAAAATTGTAGAGTGCAAGGATACCTTGGTCTTACATACACCCAATTCCACCTCACCATCCTTTACCATCCTTCCTACATTTCTTTTCATACCACATGCCATTTTTACATGTCTAAATTCATATTGTGCAATTTCTTTATGTTTAGTCTTTAATGCATTTAGAGAAATAAAGGAATCAGTAGCTCCTGGATCTATTAAAATGAAAAAACTCATACCATCAATATTACGGAGGTTTCCAACACATTGGAATAGTGTTTGACCTAGCGATTGTTCACCAATGCATGGATGCGATGAGCCTTTCCCAGATTCCTCATCATAGTTGCTTTCTTAGTTGAGTTGGTATTACCTATCTTTTGAGGGCAATCCATCTCATAGTGAGGACCTCCACAATTCCAACACCCCCTCTTAGGAGCTTGGCTCCTACTACTAGTTAAATCGGGAGTTGGTCTGGATCACTACTGGAAGTAGCCAGACTGTTGGGGTCGGTGCTGAGGTGGTGTGACTTGGTGTTGTCACATAGGCTAGTGTTGTTGTGGTTGACGAGTTTGTTGAGGTGCCCTGTGCAGATGCTGAGCTAGATGCGTATATGGTGTTCTTTGATTTCCTGCTGATCACTTTTGATGATTGAGCGCAGGACCCCCTTGCAAATTTCTACGTTCAATATTATTTCCACTTGGTACTCCTGATCTTGTGGGCCTTATTGACTTACTAGGTCCACTTCTCATGATCTCCTCCTTTACAATGATTTCCTGCTGAACTTCCTCATGCAAGGTGCGAGGCATTAAGATGTTAAAGATGTTCTAAGAGTTTTGCGGCATAGTGGAAGTACCTAGATCTCGGAGAAAATTTCACCTTTTTGAATACCTAGATCTCTGAAATTTTTTTATTAGAAACCAAAATAGATAACTCACTTGTTGTAAGCTGACTTTAAGCAAACTAAAATAAGCTTAGGGCTTCCCAACATAACTCTATGTGTTACACTAAAAATTGTCACCATGACTATCTGCAGTTAATATGGCTCCATCAATAGTCATATTATCTTCCTTGTCAAGCCTAATACCTCTGCTCTCCATGTCAAACTTCAAGAAAGAGAGAAAGTCAATAAAAATCATGTTTATCTCTGGGTACGCAGGTTCTCTCTACCTTGCCTGCGTGTACGCATCCCAAGCTCATTGTACCTGCGCACTTGTATGCTCTGTAAGTCAAGGCATGGGTGCGTACTCCTGTAAAGGTCAAAAGGCGCGAGTTTCATCTTAAAAAAGTTACTTGTGGTCACTTCTAGAGCATTTTAGAAGATTGTTTGACGTGTATTGAGTGCCTCCAGATGGTTCATGCATCCCTATGATAGAGGAACTTATCCCATCAAGAGAGGAGCTACCCCATCCAAAAGAGGGAGTATCCCATTGATGTTGGACCTGAATAACATCCTCTAGAACACTATAAATACAGGCATTGGGCCAAAGGAGGGGAGGTTGAAAGCTGAACATTCCAAAGGGTAGATGCTGCTGGAATTAGGACTTCCTTGTAGAAGCTTGTGAGGAGAGATTACCATCCTTTCTTGTTTCATTTGGAAGTGGGTTAGCTTGTCAAAGTAGAGGAAAACTCTTGCTGGACCCTGGGAGAACTTGCACAACACCAAGGCTCAGGTTGTAATGGTTTCTTTTGTTTCCTTAATACAAATAAGTCCATTCTTCTCAATGATTTGTTGTTAATGAATTGTTTCATATACTCCTTGGTCTATATGTTGAATATGTTTTGTTTCATGAGATATTCAAGTGTTATGTAATCGTTTGATTGTTAGTGTATGCAGGTTTTGAAGTGAAAGAGGAGCTCATCTAGATCGACGAGGCTAGACTACTACAACAACGTTGGACTTCAGTTAGGATCGAAAAACACTTGGTTTCTCATATGATAATGCATGTTTAGAGAAGGATTGCTCTTAATTGTCTTGTTTGTCACTAGAGAGTCTTAGACTCCTAGGGAGGTTATTTTTGTCAGAAAAAATAACTCTTTTCGCATGACACGAAGTTCACAAAAATTTTTCATACCCTTCGCACACAGTTGGGTATCAAAGATTCTGAGCTGCATCTAGTACTCAAATACTGTGACTGCCTACACAGATACATCCAGGAAGAGATGGAGTTCTTGAACATCTCTTCACTCGGCACAACATACCGATATGCTGTCAAAATCGAGCAAAAGTTCAAGCAGAAGAAGCGAGACTTTGGATCTACAAATCCGAAGCCCAAAGGACAAAGCCAAGGCAGGGTGACCCAAGACAACCCGTCGGAGTCGCAAGAAAAGAACAACACCACGAAATCGAAGAAGGACACAAGAAAGTGGTGTGAGTTCCACAAGAGTCCCATTCATAACACAAGTGAGTGTCGGGCCAAGCAGTCATTGGTGGCCGAGTTGAAGGCTTCTGAATCAGATACATGTTCCGAACCTGAGCCAGAACTTGACAAGGGGAATGGCAAAGGGAAGAAAATCATTGATGTGGATCCTAGCGCCACTGTTGCTACTGCCAAGATCCATAAGAATGAGCGCGAAGAGCCAGAGGAGGGGGAACGTCTTTTCCACTCACAGATGTGGGTGAAGGGTTCGCCACTACAATTCATTGTTGACAGTGGCAGCCAAAAGAACCTCATTTCAGTAGAGGTCGTGAAGCGGTTCGGCCTACCGACTACACTACACCCACAGCCGTACAGTATCGGGTGGCTTCATGAAGGACGAGATCTCAAAGTTCGCCAGTAGTGCCACCTTCCCTACAACGTCAAACCATTCACAGACGAGGTATTGTGTGATGTTACACCTCTGGATGTTTGTGATGTACTATTATGCTAGCCATATTTGTGGAGGCGACATGCTATGTATGAGTCAAGGCCTCGCGTTGTCATTATTTCTTTGGGTGATTCATTATATAGGATAGCGGAGGTAGCCCCACCTACCGCCACCTCTTTGATCACTGCTAAGAAAGGCAACAAGCTCATCTCCCAGACTAGGAAATTCATCCATATAGTTCACTCCCAAAGTAAGGGGAAGATCGTTGCTACATCCATGACCCTCGCAAAGGGTTCCTCCACGCAGCAGCAACAACAAAGGGATATGGTCATGACAGAACACAGGAATAACTTCTCCTCACCCACAGGGGTACCACATAAGTTTCAGGTGGGCGACAAAGTTTGGTTACATCTGCAGAAAGAACACCTTACAAGAGCCCATCAGAAGCTCCGACCACTCTGACATGGTCCTTACACTAGTACCAAGGCTACGGGAAACAATGGTTTGAAGCACAGCATTCCTCCATTCCTTCACTTGCACCGAGTGTTCAATGTGGACTGTAGTCGACCATGCTTCCCAGCATTTCTGGACACATCAGAGATTGCAGAACAGCTCAGCAGAAGCTTCCTCATCTCAGGGAGGAACTCAACTCAATGGGGACCATTGCTTCCTAAGGGGGGAGGAATGATCCATGTAGATGTTGGTGGCCACCCCCTATCCCATTTGGACCCCCACAATTGTCTCTTTCAACTTTTTTATTTTCCTAAATTGTAGCATTGTTTACTATTTTTAGTAGTTTTTCATGTCTTGAACTTATGGAGCCATTTTGAGGCCTTAAACGACGTTATTTAGGAAATCTGGGGGCAACATGGGTCCATGGACCGATGTTGCCCTCCCCAAAGTGGTAGTTCTCGGATAGATCTTTCTAACGAGCTATCATACGTGTCAAACAGAGATCGTATGCCAAAGTTATGACCTCGGGAAATTGATGTACCAATTTACCCAAAACGGGGCCCACAATTTGGCGTTTCATCTTCTAGGGTTAGGTTTTGGAATGTGAAGGGTTTTCCATTGTTTCTCAACAATAAATAGGCCTTCGAGCCTCATTGTAAGATAGTTCAGAACAGTTCAGAGGCATGTAGCTGTCACATCTCTTCTTAGAGATAAGCTACCATCGTCCTAGCTGGTTTATTTCCATTTCTGGTTGTAAGCATATTTCGATATTTTCCATTAATGAAATGAAGCATTATTTCTACTTCATCTTTGTGTATATGGTTATCTTTGTATTTTATTGCGTTCCTGTTTAAATCCGGATCAGATACATTATTGATGAACAGACGGTGCATGTGGATCCAGCCAAGATCCAAGTCATTCGAGATTGGCCATCTCCAACCACTCTGATGGAGGTCCACAACTTTCTAGGTCTTGCAAACTTCTACCGCAGGTTCGTGTTGGGATTTTCTCATATCACTTGGCCCTTGAGTCAAGTCACCAAGGGAGGAGCGAAAGCAAAATTCTTTGGTCTGAATCTTAACGAAAGGCATTCATAGAGTTAAAAGATTGCCTATGCACGACACCAGTGCTCGCATTATCAGATTTGCAACAACCATTTGAGGTCAAGACAGATGCCTCTGACTATGCTGTTGGGGCAGTCCTTACTCAACATAGGCATCTAGTGGCATCTCACAGTGAGACACTTTCAGAAACAGTCCAGAAGTATCCCACTTTTGACAAAGAGATGTATTCCATTGTGCAGGCCTGCCGACAATGGAAGCATTACATTTTGGGGAAGGAAACGATCATCCACACAGACCACCAACCTCTGCAGTTTATACAGACCCAAGGGAAATTGTAGAATGATCGCCATCAGAAGTGGTCCACATACCTGCAACAGTTCCATTTGGATATCAAGTATAAGAAGGGCAACACCAATATTGTTGTAGATTGCCTCAGTGGACCACCAATCATGGCATTAATCACCGTGCTCAACTCTTGTGGGCACGAGACTTCTGATTGGCCACTTCTCCACAAAAGCAACCCAGAATTCGACCACACATACCAGACACTCTTAGAGGGTCAACATGTTCTAGATTTTCACCTCCAGGATACCCTGGTATGCTACCTGGGTCACCTTTGTGTTCTTTCAAGAGAGCATGCCAAGATGATTAGGGAAGCACACTACAGTCAGGTTGCTAGGCATTTCGGGGTCAAGAAAATAGTGGCAGTACTGTAGAAGTATTTCTATTGGCCGAATCTTTGATAGGATGTCGGGAAGTACATCAGATCATACACTTCTTGCGCCGTTACCAAACCGACCATCAAGAAGCAAGGCCTCTATACCCCGCTGCCTACCCCTAGTCAACCTTGGGAATCCCTCTCCATGGATTACATGTCAGGCCTTCCTTCCACTAAGCATGGAAATGACTGTGTTTTTGTGGTTGTTGACAGGTTCTCAAAGATGGACATTATGGCGACCTACGAGAAGAATATCACAATAGAAGCCATTGCTAAACTCTTCTTTGAACGAGTGTGGATACACTTTGGGATCCCATAGTCTATCATCTCAAATCAGGACAACAGGTTCCTCAGTACATTTTGGTCCAGTCTCTGGTCGATGCTGGACACCAAACTCAATAAGTCCACAACCTTCCATCCTCAAACTGATGGCAAAACAGAGGTTGTCAACAAGATGATTGTACACATTTTGCGCATGTACAACTCAAAGCATCTACACACATGGGACAAGAGCCTCCCCTATGTTCAGCACAGCTACAACCGAGCTCTTCACAGCTCGATTGGCCACAGCCCTTTTCAGGTGGGCTTGGGATTCCAGCCACTATGTCCCATTGATGTGGCCATGCCATTTGCAACTACTCACGTAGATTCGGTTCATGTCCAGTCCGAAATAGATAAGGCAACTAGCTTCATTGAGCACATCCAACATATTCGCCAGTAGGTCCATGACATTCTAGAGAAATCAAATGCCAAGTACAAGCAACAACATGATCAACATCGAGTGCCACACAAGTTTTAGGTGGGTGACAAAGTCTGGTTGCATTTGCAAAAGGAACGCCTTACCAGAGCCTATCGAAAACTGAGGCTACTCTGATATGGTCCTTACACCATTACCAAGGCTGTGGGAGACAATGAATTTGAGCTCAGCATTCCCCCATTCCTTGACCTACACCCAATGTTCAATGTGGGCCACCTTTGGCCATACTTTCCACCATTACTAGACACATCCGACATTGCAGAACAGCTCACACCCACAGAGTTAAATCCAGATTGCATGGAACAAGATGCACCTGATCGGATCATGGACACACAAATCAAGCACACTCGCCAATAGAATATACAACTGTATCGAGTTTCCAAAGCAGGCCAACTCCTTCACTAGGGCAAGTGGCTCACCAGGGACCAAGTTCAACAGAAGTTTCCTCATCTCATGGAGGAACTCAATGCAATGGGGACCATTGCTTCCTAAGGGGGGAAGAATAATCTAGGTGGATGTTGGTGGCCACCCACCTATCCCATCTAGACCCCCACGACTGTCTCTTTTAGTTTTTTTAGTTTCCGTGATTGTAGCACAACTTACTATTTTTAGCGGTTTTTTCGAGTCTTGAACTTCTAGAGCCGTTTTGAGGCCCTAAATGACGTTTTTGGGGAAATATGGAAGCAAAATGGGTCCATGGACCGATGTTGCCATTCACAAAGTTTTAATGCTTTGATAGATCTTTCTAACGAGCTATTGTACATGTCAAACGGAGATCAGGTGCCAAAGTTACAACCCCAGGAAGTTGATGTACTAACCTACCCAAAACAGGGCCCACAATTTGGTGTTTCATCTTCTAGGGTTAGGTTTTGGGATGTGAAAGGTTTTCCATTATATCTCAACAATGAATAGGCCTTCGAGCCTCATTGTAACACAGTTCAGAGGCATGTAGCCACCACATCTCTTCTTAGTGATAAGCTACCATAGCCCTGGCTGGTTTATTTCCATTGTTGTTTGTAAGCATATTTCAATATTTTACATTAATGAAATGAAGTATTATTTCCACTGCATCTCTGTGTTTATGGTTATCTTTGTAATTTTTTGGGTTCTTGTTTAAATCTGGATCAACTTAGACCTAGCGGTTCTAGCGACAGCTTCGTTAACTACCCACATGTGACAACTATCAGCGGTTCCAATGACGGTGACCTCCACGATTAATAAAATGACACCTACTACCCGTAGCTGCTATCCAGTCACATGTACGTGGTTGTTCCTTTGCGGTTTCGATATAGTTAGCATTACGGTTAATTCTATGGTTGCCAAATTTCTCCCGGTAACACTGCTCACATGTTCCCATTGCGGCTCTCTCCCCGCGCGGTTAGGCTTGCGGTCTACTCCAATCCTAGCCTTTGTTCACATGACCATGCGGTCCCACTACAGTTAGAGCTAACAAGTAATCCTTTTTTGTTATTTGTATTTTTTTTCAATGTATTTTGAACATTAGTCGGAGGGTTGTATAGCTTAGGTTTAGGTTTGTGTTAACACATGGTTTTTGGTAATGTTTTTTAATACATTTTCAATGCCTTAAGGTTTATGATTTAGGAGATAGGTTTGATAGTATTAGGTGTAGGATTAGGGTTTTAATAATTGATGACCCATTTACAATCATTCATTGCCAAGTGACATTAGCGACATTTGTCGCATGATGAGATACCAATGCATATCGTCGACACAATCCACAGTTGCAACGACAACCTGACGACGAACCATATCGATCTTTTTCCATCAATGACACCCATGTCAACATAAAAACCTGCGAAGATGGACAACACGACACATGTCGTCAACCAATCCTAGCAAAATTGTCAATGAACACAAGTCGACAACCAGGTGCTAAACCATCTCAATTGAATGCCTTGAAAACCATAAACATTACCTAAATAACCTGATCCATAACCAAAACTATGGAATCTGAACTGAATTAATGATGACACTTGAACACCTATGCATTGAATCAACATAATCCTCCTGGATCATTTCTCTCCACTTGAAATATTTTGGACCACAAAAGTTTGACTAAACAATTAGTTGATAAGGGTAGGACTCCTTCTCTTTCCACCTTGACCTAATGATGTACCAATACATTCGATCAATCGCTTGTAAGTGATGACCCTGATGATGTTGACCATGGCACATTTCGAGTCAATGAACTGTTTCATTCATCTGCAGTATGAACAACTTGCGACGATGGGAAAACAACCTGTTATCAACATGGAAGTTGAATTCTTTCCACGAAGAATCATGACTTTGTGATTCACAATCTTTGAAAATAGTCTCTATTGAATGTTGTTTAATACCATCAACATGTATAAACAATCTATTTTGTGAAATGACAGAGGCAATCAAAGATATACTTGACATCAAACTAGCTATGCTTTCTTGATTCCTGATTACTAAGTGAACTTGTTGCAATGAACCTATCCAACTGTAAGGTGAAATTTGTTGCAACTTAGCTTGATTATGAAAGTATTGATTTAGCTGTTGATTTTTTTGAATCAATTTTCCTTCATTTAAATGATGTTTCCATTGATTAACACTTTCCTCTGATGCATAAGTTCCCATTAGACACTTTGATACTACTTTAGGAAAGGCTTTGATATGAAAACAAATAGGCTTCCTCTCCACTTGAAAAGAGGTTTCCAAATTGTTCGAGACATGACATGGCGACACAATACAAGGGAAATTGAACATGATTTTCCCCAATATTGATCTGTATCCATACAACTGTTAAGTTCCAAACTTAAATTGAATTGATTCATTCTGACATTAGGAAAAGGAGCTTTAGGTACACACTGTATTTCATGTTGTATTCCCTACTTATGAATAAGATGTTTGGTTTTACATAGAACTGGAATTGTTTCTACCTATTTAATCAAACCATCTTTAAGATGAGTTGCATAACTTAAGCAAGAATCATGTTGATTGTTACGTTGATCCTATACACACATGATTACAAACTTCTTGTTTGAGTTTATTAATCGCTTCATCTAATTAACATTAACTGAATTCAAGTGATTTTTACTTTGATGTACGCTGACAATAAATTCAACCCCATATTTCTTAAGGTGATATTTATGTTCTCTCCTGAAAAATACTGCATCACGATCATAAAGATAAGGACTTCTTAAGACAACTCCACATATGTCTACTGGAACCGCATCTAATTCCACTTCATCAATGTAATTCGCTGTTATGGAAAATCTTAATCGACACTTTTTGGTGACTTTTACCTGAGTTGATTTATTTAGCCATCCTAATGGGTAAGGTCTTGGATGATTCCATGTTTCCAAACCTGAAATCTTAACTAAATATTTAGAGATTAAATTCGCCTGTGATCCACTGTCAAACATCGTATCTATCTTTGTATGCTTAGAAGTTATCCTTATGTTAAACAATTCAACTCTTTTATCCTCATGTGTAGGATTTGTGTTTGATGAAGATGCAATAGTTTTCAAACTTGAACCAGTATCAGAAGTTTTACCTATCACAACCATGGCGATTATTCTCTTTTCATCACCTGAATCTAAACCTAGGTCTTGCTGGACTGCTGCAATGGCCTTCTTTTCATCCTTCTTCTTAAGGAACTTTTTGGGCTTAAGTTCTTGATGAAGTTTCCAGCACTTCAATTCATCATGACCGATTCTCTGGAAATGAGAACAAGTAGGTCTTTCCTTCTAAATGATCGATGATTTATTTCTCTTTGAAATGTTCTTCCCCTTACTATTAGTGGAATCTTTGGTTTCCATCTCTTTATATGATTGCGATGAAAACTTGAATGGTTTTCCACCTGATTCAATATGTATGGCCTGAACCTCATCAAAATCATCAAGATTAAACATCGATAAAGTATGCCGCAAATATGAATGTAAACTGCTGATGTATTTTAACAAAGTTTCACATATATCCAATGAAATACCAAGCACTAATTCTTTCTTTCTGAGCTCCTGAGTAAACTCCTAAACACTCTACCCTTTCCCTTGCCTTGGATGCTGCCGATCAATAACATCTTGTTGCATGTATCCTAAAGGATAGAACTGTTTCCTAAGAGCTTTTAAAAACTTAGACCATGATGAGATGAATTTTCCTTTATGCTTTACATCTAGATGAGTTTTACTTTCCCACCAGATCAAAGTTGTTCCCCCCATTCCAAGTGTAGCTAACTTATTTTTATCACTAGAAATGTTCTGAATGCAAAAATACACTTCGAATTGCTTAATCCAGTTATCTAGCTTTTTAGGATTCATTTTGCCATCATAAATAGGTAACTCAAATTTAACATCAAGTTTCAAAAGAGATGTTTTCTTAGGTTTCTTTTCCATTTCAGATTCTGTATTGGAAGAAGAAGAAGAAGAACATGATTATGGAGATGATGGAGGTGAAGGTGGTTTATCAGTATTCCCCTTACCTTTGTCCTTCTTCAATGCCTTTGAAGAAGAAGATGCATCTCTCCCCTTCTTGTCTTCGTACAATTCTCCCATAATCTACTGCATAGTCAAGAATGCCTGCTAAAACTATTCTTCACTCATCTTAGTTTCAGTGTTTTCACCTGCATCAGGTCCTGACATGGTCAATTTATGATCGACTCGTCGCTTTCCAATCTCTGGATTGATCTGCTAAAGGATTCCTTCTCCTCGTTGCAAGTTTGACCTAGTTAACGTTCAATGGAAAATTCTACAAACACAACCTACTTTGATACTAAATTATATGATCTGAAATGATCATAAACTAAAAACTGATGTAGAATCGATTAACCATTAATGAATTGAATGTTAGCTCAAAGCATTGAAATCGAGGAAAACTGCTTGAGAAGAAAACTTTACGACAATTGACTAAACATAAAAAAAGATGCATAACAGAAGTGAAAACAATAAAAACAAAGTGATACCAGACAACAAAATTGATGATGGAGTTTGTCCCAGATGGACTACATCTCCGGGTTTGCTTTCAAGATGGGTGGTTGTTTTTATTAGGAATGAAAAGAAGGTGTTGATTACACAGAGATTTGATCAGGTTGAATGTGCATGCAAGCACTTATGATAACTGTCATCAGATAGCCCCCTGAACCATCTTTCCAATTCTTCTTACAATTTCCAAAACTGACTCTGGATTCTCCCGTAACACTGAAAACAAAACTACCTATGACCTCCAGAATATGCAAGAAAAAGTCAAAATCCACTCTCCTTTGATCAATGAAGGAAAATCCGCCTTTTAAAGGCTCGCAGGTACATGAAAACCACCTTGGCTGGTTTGTAGATGCATTTGGTTGTATGTGGATTGGTTTAAAAGTTTGGTCTAGTTACAAAGGGACACCTAGGGTGATTGGCATGGTCATTGAATTAATTCCAAACAAACTATATCAAGAAAACCCATAAATAAACTTTGTATTAACTCCTTAACCATTTGCGTTCAGATTAACTGGCCGGAGGTTGAACTGTTGCATGTGAGCACCAATGATCTAACCATAAAATTCCACAGTAACACTTAGACCTGGTGATTCTGGTGACGACTTCGTTAACCGCCCACATGTGACAAATGTCAGCAATTCTAACGACGGTGACCTCCACTATTAATACTCCGACACCTACTACCTATAGCTGCTATCTAGTCACATGTATGCGGTTACTCTTCCGCAGTTCCGATACGGTTAGCGCTATAGTTAATGCTGCGGTTGTCAAACTTCTCCTTGTAACACTGCTCATATGTTCCCACTATGGTTTTCTCTCCACACGGTTAGGCCCATGGTCTACTCCAGTGCTAGCCTTCGTTCACATGGCCATGAGGTCTCATTGCAGTTAGAGCTGAGGGTTAAGCCTATTTTGTTATTTGTATTGTTTTTCAATTTATTTTGATCATTAGTCCGAGGGTTGTATAGCTTAGGTTTAGGACTTTAGGGTTAGGTTTAGGTTTGTGTTAACACATGGTTTTTGGTAAAAATTTTTAATACATTTCAATGCCTTAGTGTTTATGATTTAGGAGATAGGTTTGATAGTATTAGGTGTAGGATTAGGGTTTTAATAGTTGATCACCCATTTACAATCATTCGTTGCCAACTAAAATTAGCGACATTTGTCGCATGATGACATACCAATGCATATCATCGACACAATCAATAGTTGTGACGACAACTTGACGACGAACCATATTGATCCTTTGCCATCAACGACACCCATGTCAACATCAAAACCTGTGAAGACGAATGACAAGAAACATGTCATCGACCAATCCTGGCAGAACTGTCGATGAACACAAGTCGACAGCCAAGCGCTAAACCATCTCAACTGAACGCCCTGAAAACCATAAACATTACCTAAACAACTTGATCCATAACCAACACTATTGAAGCTAAACTAAATTGACGACGACACTGAACACTGACAATGAAACTTGAACACATGTGTATTGAATCAATGGAATCCTCCTGGATCAGCTAGCGTCTCGACTAGACCACTTGACTTGCAGGGTCAACGAGATTTCTTGCGGAAGGTGAAGAGGAGGAGGAATGGCAATGGGAAAGGGACCAGTTCACTGTTACAACTGTATCCAGGAGGGACATGTCCCACGGGATTTCCCTCTACCGAGGAGATCCTGGTGCTCACAGTATAACATCAATGCCCATGTGATGGAGGATTTCATAGAGCTAATTGCAAGATGGGAGGAGCAGAACAGAAAATGGGGGGTAAATCTGATCAATGAAGAACCTAGGAGTATATAGGTAGCCCCGTTGTCCAACATAAACATAGTTACCCATGGAGGCAAGAAGACTAGAGCTGACCATGGTGCTCCAAACCAACCCGCATTCATGTGAGTAACCTCCCCAAAGCATCCATATAACTCTAAGCAACAAAAACGATACTACAAAGGAGCAAACAAATTATTTGAAAATCTGATTGAAGGCATGGGACCATCAAGAGAATTGATAGAGTCTTGTAAGGACATTTATTCAGATCTTCCAAAATCCATTAATACCAAACTTATTGAGAAATGGTTCAAGCTATTCCTGTAGATTATCAATGAGGAGCATATGTTGGAGAAACTACGGAAAATCCTTGGGGAATCCATTACGGAAGAAGAAACTGAAGGGGGGGCAATCTCTGGCAACTTTCCCGAAAGGTACACCAGGAGAGTAATGAGAAATAAGAAGAGAATGGACATCGAATTTAGAATTGATGCTTAGATTTCCGAATTCCAAATCAAGCACATTATGTTAGACTTGGGTTTCGACGTCAACATCCTACTAAAAAAGACATGGGAGGAAATGGGGAAACCTCAACTAACATTATCACCAATCTAGCTAGGATGGCCAATCAATATTGTATACTTCTGATTGGGAGGCTAGAGGGTGTGGAGGTGGATGTAGCAGGGGTAAAGATACATGCAGATTTTGAAGTGATCAATATAATGGGGGACAAAGACCCTTATCCAACACTTATAGGTATCAACTTAGCATATGAAAATTATGCCATTATAGATCTGAAGAAGTTGTTGATAATCTTTGAACTAGAGGGAGTAAGAGTCATCCAACCACTAGACCTATACCATGGGCCCAGATTCATAGAACTTTTAAATGATAGAGAAGATCCAAGGATGTTAGATCAACTCTACAAATTAACAGAGGGTAAGAGAGAAGATTACATAAACCCAATAGCTAAAGGATCGACCAGCTGGAGGAGTATCTAGAGCTCTGAGGTTGGTTCATAAGCTGCATGGGATGCTTGGCAGCAAGGAAGATATGAGGTCGACACCATACATTTTGCTATGGTATGCCATGTTAATTGGATCAGAATGGGGGTAAGAGACTGTAGAGCCTCTAACCTACACCTCATCATCCACTATTACCTACTGTTTTTCATCACTTATCTCTCTCTTTCACCTAATTTTCCATGTAAAACCACCCAGATCATTACATTAGATGTCATTAAGCATGATCAAGTGAGCTTTGCTAATGTGTGACTGTTTTGTTTAGATTTTGACATATTTACAGGCATTCCGCAGCTCTCTGCCGATTCCGCAGCCTTTTTGTTGTTCTCAAGGTTCCACGTGCCATTTTGCCAAATAAGCCACATGGGTACTTAGGTATCAAGGTGCTCGAGGTTCCTGTGCCATTTGTTCAATCATCCACGTCATCTGTACCTCCGGTCAAACAGGGGCAAGATCTGGTCAACGAAGGCAACTTAACGGTGATGCGTAAGCTGTTGGGTCACGTCAGCTCAAACGGTGACTTGCCCGTGTTACTCAGGATGTGAGGGACATAATCCAACTCTGGATTCAATGCCCATGATGACCAGGACCTCCAGCTCACCCACGCAGGCTCATGACGTGTTATTGCAGTTTTAATTATGCATGACAGTTTGTTTATTTTCAGTTTTAGCAGCACACATAGGATATCCTTCAGATGCCTATAAATACTTGCGTCTGCGTATGCTTATGTTAACTTTTACTTGCTGTATTTTTACGAACTTGTTATAATTTTCGTGCATTCCCAAGACTCTGGTTTTATAGTGCTGTTCTAGCACTCTTAACTGTGAATTTCTGCACATGGAGCAATAGAAACAGTGATGTTTTGGAGCTTTCAACGCTTTGAGTCTTCTTTGGGTTATGTGAATGGAGGGCCCCTGTTCATACTAGCCTTGTATAGTATTTTTATGTTCAACATTTTCTTTTCTTGATCTATGTACAGCATAATTCATTTCATTTTAATTCATTTTGAATCCTTTCTTTTAAGCTGATCAGCATTGTTCTTTTGCAGGTTTTTGACCCGGGATTACTTGTGTGTTTATGTGTTTGCTTTATATCTAGTGGTAGTTTCAGTTGACAAATTCAAAGTTGCTGCCTTTTACTTTATTTCCATAGCTAATTTTTTAGTTTTATTTCTCAAATCTGTCTGCTAACATATAAATGGTCTCTTACTATAAATTGTTTATTTTTTAGAGATCAGAATACTAATCACTTGCAGCTGGCTTTGGGTGCTTTCTAGACTAATCCTTAGCTACTTTCTAATCATGTCTTACACAGTACTATGTGTTAGAGGCAGAGAGTTAGAAAGAGCCAAATATTATCACTAGTCTTTAAAGTAGATTTTTCTCATTTTTATCATTTCTTAGACTTACCTTTAGCTACTTCTTAATTGTGTCTTACACAGTACTATGTGTTAGAGG
>APFE030503456.1:0-15461 GCA_000404065.3 Pinus taeda | reverse complement strand
TGGGAGGTTCATCATACGCACCCTGGTGAAGTGCATGAGTAACCTGATGTGATAGGCATAAAGGCGAGAAAACCACCCCTCACAACTGAAGTATTTCATGATCAATCTCATGAGCAGAGCATAATCATCTCTCAGAAATCTGAATTGGAAAACTCTCGTGAGCTAACTCAAATAACTGGCTTTTATGTAAGGCTCATAAATTTCCCTCTCCACCTTCATTTTCTTGTGCCACTCTTCTCCAACATTCGGTATGCCTGTTGCCACTGATATGGTTTCGAGTGTCAATGTGAAAGTGACCCCTGCCAAGATGGACTGTCCTCCATGTAGGTGAAGTGCAAAGAGGTGGGTCAACTCATGATGAATTCTGACATTTGCCACCCTCTCACAAAATTTGAAACATGCCGAGTACTGGAAACAAGACATAGTGAGAGGGCATGCCTGTAACTCTGTGAGGGTTTTTGGTTCATCCGTGACATGTCTGCCACTCCTAGGTCTCCGGGGAGCTTGTTCTCCTGAAGCTGTATCACTGTGGGTTTCCCCCTCATAATTTGATGCAGTTTCCAAGGCCATTACTGCTGTTTGTACCCTCAATTTCTTTGCTGCACTCTGAAACCACTGAACTAATAGATGCTCTGCAAACCTGTCACCAAGGGGACAATAAAACAAGGGAGTTTAGGAGGGGAATGATGAAAAGAGGAACAGGGGTTTAAAAGGAGAAATTTATCACGGATTTGGGAGTGTTTGAGTATGGTGTTGATGGGGTATGGTTTGGATGTTTTGAGCCATAGGAATAGAGGGGACAAATGGATATGATTACAGTGGAGCTAGGGTGATTATTAGGGGAAACTGCTACAAGGGGATTAGCTGATAGAGGTAGGGTAGGAGCATGCTTTAGCAATAAAGTTACTGTAGCAAAACCCTAGCTTTCTTGACCTTCTTTATATCATCTTTGTTTTACTTTTAAAAATTTTTCATTTGATTTCATGGTCGTCATAATAACATTCCACTTCAAGTTTAAATGGCAATGATGAAGGTAGTTGGGCTACCTCTCCAACCTTTAGGGTCATTCATAAAAATTTTGGGCAATTTAGTGCATTTTGGGCTTATAAGTCTATGCGCCGCGTGACGGGTATGCGATGCACCAGTGGCAATTTTGCAATGTGGCCGGGATCCCAGTGCGTCGCGTGCCATGAGTGTTTTCGTGCCACCTTGTGTGTGTGCCACGCACTGTAAAAGTCGCCCAACTTGCTTTGAAAAATAAGGGATGGGGTTTTAGTGGTGAATTTAGGATGATTTTCTTAGGAAACATGATGGAGGGGAGGTGAGAATGATGAGGGGTGAGGGGACAAGGGGATGGGAGCATAACCTTGGTGGCATCATCACAATTTTGCAACCCCATTTATCATTTTTCTTGGTGATCTTTTCCATGGATGGCCTTGTGCTTTTCACTACCATTTAAACATCTTATAAACACCATATCATTTACAAAATTGATGTACAAGAGGTGTCGTAAAGCCTACCTCTGGATTTGATGGGCTTCACAAAGATCCGAAACGGTTTTGCCTTGTTTTTGAGCTGCTGGACTGTGTGTGCCGCGCGCTCTTCCCAATGCACCATGCGCCTTATATGCATCGTGCCTATGTATTCATTCACAAGCGGGCTGGCTGTGTATGCATCGTGTGTGGTGAGTGCACCGCACTTCTGCCTGTGTGCGCTGTGCTTCCCAAATCACCTCCCAACTCACTCAAACGCTTACCAATCTCACTCTCCCACCTTCTGAAATGTCTTTCCAAGTCTCCAATGGCACAATGGCTTTGCTTTGGGCCACAATCTGTATGTATAGGCTTGATAGAAACTCGTTTGATTTTTTCCTCTTTAAAAACCCATTTTCTAATGTTTGTGTTCTGCACTTTTGCATTGACCTTTAAACACAATGATTTTCGCTTTTTCCTTGAAATTTTGGCTCAAATGATGAAATATTTGGCACATATATGAAGGGATTATGTGACGGGGCATCCAGCTTCAACATCCATGACTGCATCTGAAAATGTCAATTGTCGATTTCTGGAAAATTTTGTCATAGTCGACCTTGCTTGACTTTTCTTCAAACAAAGTTTTGAAGAAGAGTTGATATCTCTTGCGGTGATGATGAAGCTTTTTGCACTGTAGGTGTACAAGGTCTCCCTCTGGCCTGCATGGCTTGTTTCTGTACATGTTTTTTCAAATATCAAATTGATGAATTTCTAGACTCAAACTAAAAATGACTCTGTCCTGAAATAGGACTAGACCTTGACTATCATGAATTTCATTGATTTTGGACCAAGACCTGAACCAGCACGGGCCATACTTGATGGAAACGGACTAGCATGACTTTCTCCTTCAGGTGATGGCATGTCCCTAGCGAAATGCAACTGAAACAGAGGAGCAGGACACCTAATCATGAAATGCATAAAGAGTTTTGATCGCTCACGGAGGACTTCACCAGGCCGACTCTAACATTGGCTCTAATGGGGGATGGTAGCTCCTATGGAGGTTCCAAGAACAACAGATCTCTGGAGGAGCCAAACAGTGCCTCTTGGTCCATTGGGCTATGGAGTCATCATTTTGATAAACAGCACAAGACTCTGACTTATTTACAAAACTAGAGTGACCAAGAAATTGACTCAAACATACAATTGGAATAACTCAAAAACTGATTGTACATACTGAAACCAAACTGAAATAAAAAATGGTATTTACAATGACAGTGGAAGTAGTGTTCATATATCAACAGTGATACCATTTGAGCAGTCGACTGTTGATCAGCCCTCCAGGACAATCTTCTCCACTTATTTCCTTTAACAGAAAGGCATTTTGACCCGTGTATGCTGTGACTTTGAAAGGACCTTTCCACAAATTTTCAAACTTTTTGTGCTTTCCTTTCTCCTCATTTCTTGCATCCCATTTCAGCACTACATCGTCCACCTGAAATCTATCCATTTTGGCCTTTCTATCATAAATTTTCTTGATTTTCTCCTGCAATTTAGATGTGTTCTTGAAGACTTATTCTCTTGTTTGCTACAAGTGGATCATTTGATTCAGCCTTCTCTGCATAGGATTTTCCTCACTGCCAGCTTCCTGAAGGAGTTTGATCATCGGGGCAGCAAGAGAAGTGGGAAATACTATGTCCACTCCATAAACAAGCTCAAATGGTGACATACCAATGTATTTTTTGAGTGATCCGATCTGCCCAAAGCGCATGAACCAACCTCTTGTTTCAACTCTTCTTATTTATTTCCAACAGCTTCTTGATGATGTTGACCAAAGATTTATTTGAAGATTCTACAAACACATTTCCTTGCGGATGATAGGCAGTTGAGTGAACCAGAATTATGTGATACTTATGACAAAATTCTACCATCCTTTTTTATTTAAACACTGCTGCATTATGAGTGATTATTTTGTTGGGACAATCCAAGCGAGACAAGATGCCATTTTCAAGAAATGAAATGATTACCGTATTCGTCGCTTGTGTGGTAGGGGTCACCTCCATCCATTTTGTAAAGTAGTCCGTGGCTGTAAGGATCCATCTATGCTGTCTAGAAGATGCGGGATGAATTTCCCCAATGAAATCCAACCCCCACTACTAAAAAGGAGCGCTCACTTCGATAGGCTTGAGTGAAAATCGCTGTAATTTTTGTTTTCCTTCAAAAAATTGACACTTATGACAACGCTTTACCATCTTATGCAGCAAACAAGGTAGGCCAGTAGTACCCTACTCTCAAAATTTTGTTAGCTGTTGATTTCCAAAAAAGATGACCACCACACTCTCCTATGTGGAAATCTTCCATGACTTTCCTTTCCTCCTCTTCCACCATGCAGTTTAACAAGACGCCACCGGGATCTTTCCAATACAATGCAGAATTCATAATACAAAACTTGGCAGCTCTCAATTTAAGTGTTCTTAATTTATTTCTAGTCATGCCAAGGAGTGGTGATAGATTTTGCAACACATATATTATATCAGAATACCATGGGGACAGAGCAAACATTTCAAAATACCTGAATTGACGTTCCCTCCTCATTTTCATCGGTCACGACAGCGATCAGAGTTATGTCCAATGCATGCAAATTTGATTCAGCCATTAGCTTTGCCAACCCCTGTCCTTTAATCAGCTTTGTAGGCTTTATCTCCACATCGTATTCTAGCAAGACTGCAATCCATTTGCCTATTCTCCCTTCCAAATCGGTCTGTACCAAAACATATTTTACAATAGTATTAGGAACATAGGCCAGAATGTGAGAATGTAGGATATATACCCGGAAATCTTTCAATGACTTCACCAAGGCCAGGGATTGCTTCTCAATGATGTTATACTTTAAAGTTACATCTCTTATAGCTCTGCTAAAAAATGCAATGGGTCTTTCATGACCCTCTCTCTTCTACAATATTACAACTGCCATAGTATGCTCCAAAGCAAAAGAAAACACTATGAAATCCTTAGTATAGTTCGGGCTTACTAGAACTAGAGCTGAAGAAAGGGCCAATTTGATCAAGTTGAAATAATTTACTGCCTCATCTGTCCATTTCACCTGACTTTCCTTTTTAAGCAATTTGGTCATTTCTTTCAAGTGTTTTGCAAGATTTGGTACAAAACGACGCAGAAAATTCATCTTACCATTGAATGATTGTATTTCCTTTCTGTTTCTAGGTAGATCGATTTGTTGAATTGCTTGGACACGTACAAGATCTATGCGGATGCCATCTTTCGAAATGATATGCCCAAGTAATTTTCCTTCCTCCATGGTGAACAAGCTCTTCTTTGGATTCAGCGATAAACCATATTTCCTGCATTTTTGAAAGACAATTTTTAGGTGATGCATGTGTTTTTCATCAGATTTTGAAGACACCGTCAAGTCATCCAAGTACACCACCAAAAATACATCCTTCTCATTTGCAAATGCCAAGTCCATTACATGCTGAAATGTGGCACCTGCATTGTTTAAACTGACTAGCATTTTTGCATAGTGAAAGGTTCCCCATGGAGTGATGAACGTTGTCTTGTTTCTATCATCTTCATGGATGGAAATCTAGTTATATCTGGAATAACCGTCAAGCAGCGACATACGAGACACCCCTACTACTCACTGAAGTATATGGTCCATCTTGGGCAGCGGATAGTTGTCCTTCAATGAGACGTTATTTAGATTTCTAAAATCAATGCATAGGCGGATCTCACCAGTCTTCTTACGTACAGGCACTAACTTAGATATCCAATCTGAAAATATAATGGGCACAATAATACCTGATCTGAACAACCTATTTAACTCCTTTTCGATGGATGGAAGCAACTTTGGATTTATCATCCTGAGATTTTGTTTTAATGTTTTTTGGTTGGGCTTGATAGGTATTGTATGCTGAATGATATTTCTATCATAGGTTTTTAAATCAGAATAATTCCAAGAAAATACATCTGCAAATGAAGCCATCAAACTGATATATTTGTCTTTGATCTTTGGCGGTAATGCTTTAGACAATTTTACCAACTTTGGATTGGTAGTTGTACCGATGTTGACCTCTTCTACACCCTTTTCTGTCGGCTGCAATGTTGGTTTGTGGGCTACATCATCCTGATAAAAAAGTTCTTCTAGAGGTATCAAGCCTTTAGGAATGATGTTACTCTTCAGCTGCATTACGGCCATTTGATTGATCTGCACATCATCTATACCATTCCCATTGTCTTCATCATTTTCCACATCGATTGAGGTGTCTTTGAACTTGCCTTTGTTGAGAAGAAAATCTTTAATCTCCTCACCATCTTGAAATACTTGCCAATGTCGCTGATTGTCTGGAATGGTTGGATGGTGCTTGACATGGATTTCAAATCTATTGCTAGAGTTCATGGGGATCTTCAATCTGCTTGCTGCCTTGGCAAGAGCATCAACAATACTATTTTCGATTCTTGTCACACATGTCAAAGTGTATTCGGAAAACAGCTTCAAGATGTCCAAAACTGCATTTCGATAGGCCCGCATCCTAGGATGTTTTTCTTGATATTCACCTCTGACCTATTTTATTACCAACTCAGAGTCGCCAT
Organism: Pinus taeda; assembly: GCA_000404065.3. NCBI lineage: Eukaryota > Viridiplantae > Streptophyta > Pinopsida > Pinales > Pinaceae > Pinus > Pinus taeda. The sequence goes on along the minus strand of APFE030503456.1, from coordinate 9,384 downwards.
ATATTGAAATCCTCTTTGCATTCATCTTTCTAAGAATTTTCAGGCCAGCAATCAAAGCTTCATATTCAGCTTCATTATTGGAACATTTGAAGGCCAACTTGTAGGAGCAAACTCTCGCCCTACTAGGTACTTTGTTTGGGGCGAAGAAAGGACTACGTACCCAAGTGCCAATACTAGCTCCATCATTCCCTACTGCTCCATCAAAATCCATGGTCCATAAGCCTTCTTCCTCCTCTTGTAAGTGCTGAAAATTAGTTTGTTGTGCTTTGTCTGCTTGCTGCCCATCATTTTCAGCTAACTGCCCAATCTTTTGCAACTTTTCTTGTCTTTCTTTTTTCAAAATCTCTCTAAATTTTTTTTTTATCTCCGGAATGTCATCTGCTTCTACCATCTGACTATCTATCTCATTTAAACTACCTGAAAACAAAGAATAAGACTCTAAATCTGTATCTACATAGTTAATGGGACGATTTATCGGTTTCTCCTTGCTTGTGATCATATATTTCATATTTAGTTCCCGATATAACTTCCTCATTTGTCCAAACACTCGGATTGTTGCATAAGAGATATCCAGCTGTAGTGTCCTTTCAATTTTGCTACCCAAGACCTGGAAATAAGCATGACAAACCTTGGAGGAATATCTGCTACCACCACATCCATCAGGACATTTTTCATAGGAAGTTGATCTAAACTCACAACCAAGTCTTTGATGAGACCTATACATCTTACTCTACTGGAATCGAATGAATAAAGATAATGATATTGTCGAGTGATACCCAGATGAAGCTTATCCATGATAGCCTTGGGCATGAGATTGTGAGACGCTCCGGAATCGAAAATGGAATTATGTAAAATGAAATCATGCAACCTCAAACTGATGTAGAAAGGGGGCACCTCGCTGTCACGAGACTCACCATTTGATGCTGGTCCAAAAATAATTTCAGGCTAATCCCCTTCTAGATTTACCATGTCGGACATTGGGTCCTAATTCAACATTTTAGAAATCTGTCCTTTATAAATGCAGTTCATCATTACTTCAGTCAAGGGGATGGATATCTCTAACTTAGAAATGTCATTCTCTAGGCTAAAAGTGGGAATTTTTTCTACCTCCTTGACTGGGATCTCCTTCCTTTCTTCTTCCCTTGAGGTGGCAGGTTGCTGTGATTGCTCTGCAGGTTTTGATTTGTTGCTCTTTGGACCAACCGCCTCCTTTTCTTTTCTTTGTGTAGCTGATAAATCATTCTTTGTTTTTTCACCCTCCCTCTTTTTCTGAATTGGTATGGCCGGAACATATCTGTTTCTAAGTGAATATCATTGTTGTTGTGCAGACATAGCATTCATATACCCCCTTTGATATTCGTCTAATTCTTCTTCCAACACATTGTCACTAGCTAGAATAAAATCAGTGTCTTGGTGTGCAGCTGAATTTACTGCACATTCTTCTTCTTTGGTAAGGTAAGTAGGCAACTCATCTGGAATAAAGAGAAGGTTTTCATCACCTATTACATTCCCGTCCTCATCTAACTCTAGTCCATGAACAAAATTATGCTGCAAAGGTGTTTGTACTGCTGTTGTGCATTTTGCTCTTGAGTTCATTGATCTCTCTGTCTTATCCTATACTGTGGCTGCTAATGACCATGAAAGTGAGAATTCCTCACTTGTGATTCTGGCTTATTAAGTTTTACCCTCTCAAACATCTCTTCTACCTTTTTGAGAAGTTGATCTATTACAAAAGATTCTTCTTTCACAATGGTGTTCTTCTCTGCTTTCGCCCTAGCTCTTTTGGACAACATGTTCGCCTCAATGCTGACTGCAATTCCCTGCATGTCTTACATTGTGGCCGATTCCCTTTCTCTCAATTGATAAGCCATATCAGCATCAAAACCATCCGGGAATTTCACCATGGCTAGTCTCACGGGCGGCCTTAGATCATATGGAATTTCATTGTACACTTTATTGAATCTCGTGCAATAATCTTGGACTGACTCACTAGCATTTCTCTTGATTTTCTCGTATTCAGAGAAAATTTGAAGAGGGTTCTTTTTGACTTCCCAGTGGCTCACGAATTTTCTTTGTAGGTATGCCAAGGTGGCGATATGTGCAGCCAGTAGACCTCTGAATCATTTCTTCACCTCACCTACAAATGTTTGTATAAAGAGCCTCATTAACACGTTCTCCATAGTGATATCATAAAGTTCACAGAAATTTGTCATTCGTTCCACGTGTTGCTGCGCAATAATGCTGCTAGGAGAGCCATCAAAGAATGGGATTTTTCTTTGGTAATCAGCTAGCATATCATCTAGAACTTGGGGTAGAACAAGGGGTACAAAACATGCAGCCATATTTTTTGGTGGATTCGGCCTTGGAGGTGTTGGAGGAGTGTGCACGGTTTGCAAGGGGCTTGCAATTGGATTTTGGAGCCGTGTCGCAGGTAATTATCAATTAATCTATTAGCTCTCTTTGTTTCGAGATATACAAGAAATTGTGGATCAGAGATAGTATAATCAACAGCCCTTTCGGATTTAGACTCAAACAATTATATCTAGAACCGATCGTCGAACACAAGCTCTTCAAGATACTCAAAAATGTCGAGACATGAATGGGATTTGAACACGGGAGTTATGATGCTCTCTTGCCGAAGGAGCCTAGGGATCAAATTGGGGTTTTTGAAGATATGAGGAGGATCCGGGTCTGGATTGGCTCTGGTATATCGTCTCGAAGCCAGCGTGCTATTGAGAAAAATCACAGGACACAACCAACTTGCTCAGCCTTTCCAATCCTAAGCTCATCATCTGAGAGCTTAAAATTATTTAAGAAACATGGGGATTTGATTTCAAACTTAGCCTGTCTCCCCAGTGGAGTCGCCACTATGTTAGCACCTAAATCTGCCTCAGGCTCAAGGGAGGCAAAATTCAGGGAAACCACAAACCAAGCTCAGTCTGGTAGCTAGCCCTACCAGAACATGAGAGGTCTCTCTCTAGGTCACACTCAGTGAATAGATGAACAAGAAGGACTGAGATGACTTACAATGAACAATTTTTCTTAGGCTAGTAAGTGGAAATGAAAGCAAGGAGTGATTTTTATGAATGAATGTATTTCTGTGATGTTATGGGACAACTGGACCTCAATGAATAGAGAGCTTAAAATGAAGGCACAAATTATTTTGTGAGGCAAGGTAGGCTGAAAGCATAGAAATTTAGTTTTAAAATGTGGCGGGATGGAAAGATTGATTAAGAAGTTGAAAAGGGTATGGGCGACATGAATCCTTTTCAAATAGAAGAATGAACACTGTATATGAAATTTTCCCACAGGTAGAGCAATAGAATTGAATTCTACCTCATCTCACTCAAAAAATTTCACCAAAGATGGATATGAAATGAAACTATGGAACATAACAAAGAAATGGAGAGAATGATTAAGAAGTTGAAAAGGGTATGGCCAACATGAATTATTTTCAAACAGAAGAATGAACACTGTATATGAAATTTTCCCACAGATAGAGCAATAGAATTAAATTCTACCTGATCTCACTCGAAAAATTTCACCAGAAATGAATGCGAAATGGAATACAAAAGATAACAAGATACATATGAAACATAAGAGAAACACTTTCTATACTCACAACCACAGGAATCTCATGAAACAATGCCGCTGCCTTTCATTAATTCTCTGTAAAAATACACAATGCGGAAACAAAGTTTGTTTCCCACAGTCTCCCAGAAGTTATAAGCCAACCAGCCCTTTGCAAATAACTTTCATACAATATATACAATGTGTGAGGAAGAGATAGAATGCCAAGGCATTGGGAAGTTACTGAAATCATTTCGAAATGTAGATGGAGAGCCAACCATCAGCTACAAGTGCACCGCTGCAAATATGACATTTGGCTTTGGGGTGACCCTTTGCCTTCCTTCTCCACTTGGATAGAAGATAATCTGGAGAAAAAAAAAATTTAAATGTTGCCTTCGGTGCCATAAACTGAAGTGTAGATGAGCAGGCCCACTTGGAGAAGTCGCCAACCGAAATTTCGCGAAACAGAAGCAAATTGGCAATTTTTCCTCCATGTGCCGCGCTAATTTCTCTGTGCGTTGCGCTACTTTGGGGCCTATTTTGGGGTACTTCCAGGTATCCCAAATGTGCAAAAGTGGGCTTGCTGGAAATCCTGGCCTGTCTACTTTCTAACGCCACTAGAATTTCTGAATTTGAAGCTCATTTGCCCCTCCAAATCTTCATTTTCCCAAGACGGCTTTCTGTGTGTCCAAAAAGTGGCAGAAAGGCCATTTTTGAGTGTTTTTTGACCTTTAGGAGACCCAAGACTTGTCAAAATTTCTATCACGGACACCAATAGATGTATTTTTCGATGTTGAATCCAAAAATGCAAACCTTTTCTCGATTGGAGTGCTAGAATTTTAGCGCCGCGCAGGGTGCGCGATGCATAGGCAAAAAATCCCTGTTTTTCGCCCAAAAAATTTCCATGTGACCAAAATTTGCCCAAATTTTTTGAGACTTGGGCTAGAAGTTCTCTATGGGGTACTTTGTTGAGTCAATGAGGCCTCAGCCAAGATCTTGAGCCTGTCTTGCTCTTTTTTCCTTTTTTCCCTTTTTGTGGCTTTCTTGAGTTTTACTTTCAAACTCCTTATTCGAGCTCTCAAACTCAAGTTCCATGCCTTGTAATGATGAGCCATGTGTCTCAGAAGTGTGTTTTATTTGTTGGCCTTATTCAACATTTTGTCCAGGTGCATGTTGACTCTCTCAAGAATAGACTCATGATCATCCATAACCTGTTGCTCCAATGAAGTGAATTCAATCCTCCTGTGCTAGGCAGTTAGGCAACCCTCATGGATGTTCTGCAGCTCCATGATCACATGTTGATCTTCCAGCCATTTGTTCCTCTACTCCAGATAGTTGATGACCCATCTGGACCTCTCGAAATTGAGTATCAAGTCTTTGAATTTTGTGTCCTACTCCTGAATAATCATCCTAAGTTTGGTATTTTCTGCCTTTGTCTCTTCATCCGAAATGAGGTTGACACCGGTCCCTTGAGCACCTCATGGCTTAGCCAAAGGCCCCTCCTCATGCATTGGCTCCTAACCTCTATCCTATTCCTGTGTCGTCGATGCCGGAAGCGAGGCTCCTTCCACCCGAGGTGGAGATAACACTCGCTTTGCTACTGCAAACAAAGGCGTGGTGCCTTTTGAATAACCTCTCTAATATGTGATGAAAAATGGTACCACAGTGGTCTCATGGCGCTCATGCTCATGAGAAGTACCCCCTATCTCATGTTTTCCCTCTAATACTACCTGTGGAGCACTGAAGAGGTCACGAGAGATGAAGTCCTCCCAAGAAATGCCCTGCAATCTCAACTGATCATCCACCAAAATTTGAATAAGAGGAAAGTGATATACGTTGTTGAGCTGTTGCCGAGGGGTCTTGTGCTGCATGAATTTTCTCATCCTTTCTATGTTCCCGCAAATGAAGAATGGGAGGTTCATCATACACACCCTCGCGAAGTGCATGAGTAACATGATGTGATAGGCATAAAGGTGAGAAAACCTCCCCTCACAACTGAAGTATTTCATGATCAATCTCATGAGTGGAGCATAATCATCTCTCATAAATATGAATGGGAAAACTCTCGTGAGCTAACTCAAACAACTTGCTTTTATATAAGGCTCATAAAGTTCCCTCTCCACCTTCATCTTCTTGTGCCACTGTTCTCGAACATTTGGTATGCTTGTTGCCACTGATGTGGTTTCAGGTGTCAATGTGAAAGTGACCCCTGCCAAGATAGACTGTCCTCCATGTAGGTGAAGTGCAAAGAGGCGGTTCAACTCATGATGAATCGTGACATTTGCGACCCTCTGAAAAAATTCTAAACATGCCGAGTGGTGGAAACAAGACATAGCGAGAGGGCGTGCCTGCAACTCCATGAGGGTGTTTGGTTCATCACTGACATGTCTGCCACTCCTACGTATTTGGGGAGCCTCCTCTCCTGAAGTTGTATCACTTTGGGTTTCCCCCTCATAATCTGATGCAGTTTCCGAGGCCATTACTGCTGTTTGTACCCTGAATTTCTTTTCTGCACTCTCAAACCACTGAACTGATAGATGCTCTGCAAATCTGTCAGCAAGGGGACAATAAAGCAGGGGAGTTTAAGAGGGGAATGATAAAAAGAGGAATAGGTGTTTAAAAGGAGAAATTTATCAGGGATTTGGGTGTGTTTGAGTATGGTGTTGATGGGGTATGGTTTGGATGCTTTCAGCCATAGGAATAGAGGGCACAAATGGATATGATTACAGTGGAGCTAGGGTGATTATTAGGGCAAACTGCTACAGCGGGATCAGCTGATAAAGTTAGGGTAGGAGCATGCTTTAGCAATAAAGTTAGTGTAGAAAAGCCCTAGCTTTCTTGACCTTCTTTATCTCATCTTTTTTTTACTTTTAAAAATTTTGCATTTGATTTCATGGTCGTCATAATAACATTCCCCTTCAAGTTTAAATGCCAATGATGAAGGTAGTTGGGCTACCTCTCCAACCTTGAGGGTCATTCATAAAAATTTTGTGCAATTTAGTGCATTTTGGGCTTATAAGTCTGTGCGCCACGCGCTCTGCCCAGTGCGCCACCCGCCGGGTATGCCCCGCGCCAGTGGCAATTTTGCACTGTGGCTGGACTCCCAGTGCGCCACATGCCCTAAGTGTGTCGTGCCACCTTATGTCTACGTCGTGCACTGTAAAAGTCGCCCAGCTTGCTTTTAAAAACAAGGGAGGGGGCTTTAGTAGTGAATTTAGGATGATTTTCTTAGGAAACATGATGGAGGGGAGGTGAGAATGATAAGGGGTGAGGGGACAAGGGGAGGGGAGCAGAACCTTGGTGGCATCATCACAATTTTGCAACCCCATTTATCGTTCTTCTTGGTGATCTTTTCCATGGATGGCCTTGTGCTTTTGGGTATCATTTAAACATATTATAAACACCAAATTATTGAAAAAATTGATGTACAAGAGGTGGACTGTGTGCACCGCACGCTCTTGCCAGTGCGCTGCGCACCTTATATGGGTCGCACCTGTGTATTCGTTCACCGGCGGCCTGGCTGTGTATGCGTCATGCATGGTGAGTGCACCGCGCTTCTGCCTGTGTGCGTCGCGCTTCCCAAATCACCTCCCAACTCACTCAAACACTTACCAATATCACTCTCCCACCTTCTGCAATGTCTTTCCAAGTCTCCAATGGCACAATGGATTTGCTTTGGGCCACAATCTGTATTTATAGGCTTGATAGAAACTCGTTTGATTTTTTCCTCTTTAAAAACCCATTTTCTAATGTCTGTGTTCTCCACTTTTGCATTGACCTTTAAACACACTCATTTTCGCTTTTTCCTTGAAATTTTGGCTCAAATGATGAAATCTTTGGCACATCTTTGCAGGGACTGTGTGACGGGGCCTCCGGCTTTAACATCCATGACTCATCTGAAAATGTCAACTGTCGATTTCTTAACATTTTTGTCATAGTTGACCTTGCTTGACTTTTCTTCAAATAGAGTTTTGAAGAAGAGTCGATGTCTCTTGCGGTGATGATGAATATTTCTGCACTGTAGGTGTACAAGGTCTCCGTCTGGCCTGCATGGCTTGTTTCTGGACACGTTTTTTCAAAGACCAAACTGATGAATTTCTAGGCTCAAACTAAAAATGACTCTGTCCTGAAATAGGACCATACCTTGACTATCATGAATTTCATTGATTTTGGACCAAGACCTGAACCAACATGGGCGAGACTTGAGGGAAACATACTAGCATGACTTTCTTTGTCAGGTCATGGCATGTCCCTAGCGAAATGCAACTCCAAGAGAGGAGCGAGACACCTAATCATGAAATGCATAAAGAGTTTTGATCCCTTACGGAGGACTTGACAAGGCCGACTCTAACACGTAGGGTGAACATGGGTAGAAATGGGTCATCCATCATATGGAAAGCTATTACTCATTCCATATCGATCATAAAAAGAGGACATGCATGGCGTATTAGAACTGGTAAGATAGTCCACTTAGGAATTGATGCATGATTGGGTTGTGGGAATGCGCACATTCTACCACTCGAGGATAGAATCTCAAATTGGTTGGTATCACATAACTCTCCCAAATGCAAATAGGAGAAACACTACATGGCTCTCACAATATTTGAAATGAGCAAAGGACCTCATGATACTGGAAATATGGAGAAACAGTTGGACCAAATACATTGGGGCACTTGATGAGTCACTTGTGAGATTAGGATGAAATCATTTGGGATGCATACCATCGTGGTAGTTATACCCAAGGGATGGATATACTTTCCAATTTTTCGAAACATGAACGGGTTTAGGTTGTATGGTGGTGGCAACCCATGTGGAAAGTGAAGGCACCTCCCAAGTCTCAGTTTCTCATGTGGTGCATATTATCAAATAAAGAACCTACTCATGGTAATCCGGGCTATAAGCGGACCATCACAAAGTTTCCTTTTCAAAGGAACATGATGAAGACAGAGACCATCTCTTCCTACATTGCGTAACAACCAATCAGGCGTAGAATTAGATTTATATTTCCTTTGACGTGAATATCAGATGGAATGGGGTACAACTCACCTCATCTTAGCACACATGGTGCACCTTAGCATTATCATAAAAATTTTTAAATCTCCCCCTTCTTGTGTGGCTAGGAATCTCATCATATTTTAGGACTCCCTCATTTAGTGGAAATCTATATGCAATAACATTGAAGCACTGTATCATTTAGACCCTCACTAAAATCTATTGAAACTGACCATTACTATTACACCTTAACTTATTGATAGAACATTCCCATGGAATTATTTTGATGGATAGACTCAATATACTCCATGTGGAGGAGGAGAAATATTATTCGTATCTGAGAAGACATTTTTACAAGCTCAAAATGGTATTAGGGCAGGGAACAAACGATTATGCAGAAATATGCAGTCTCAAACACCTACTCATTTTTGCACTTGACAAAAATGTAACAGAAGTATCGTCATCAAGTGGTTCAACTCTACGTCTCATTGTCACTAGAACAAACTCATAGGTTTAATGAGGTCACTACACTAAAATCACTCACTCTTGGATTTTATTGTAAAGGAACAAGATTTCTGAAAACCTATCCAAAGAAGCCACTAAGAAAACTTGAGAACTGCATAATTAAGAACAACACGATTAAGAATTGTATGAATTCTAGCACAGGTAAAAGTGCCCAATGATTTACATTGATCTTTGGGGGCTAGTTTTATTTTGATAGATACTTTTGACTCATATGATGTTTTATCATATTTATATTATATTGTTTTTTATGTAAATATTTATGATTATTTTTATGTATGAGCTTTGATGTGACTCTCC
>APFE030503455.1:0-14156 GCA_000404065.3 Pinus taeda | reverse complement strand
ATTTAGAAAATGGGAAAGCATGCATGTGTTTGAAGCAAATCACCGCAACAACGACTGTTAGTTCAAAATAATTTCATGCATGCGACAACAGTGAGATGCAAATGAAAACTGAAACAACACCTATACAAGCTAACATACATCAAAACGATAGCAAGCATTCACTAAAATCAAGTAGACAACACTCACATGAAGTGAAACACAAAAAGCGATAAAAATGTAGTGCAAGACATGCAAAGAGGGCTTACCCCGAAACAAATGAGCTAAATGTGTTGATGACTCCAAGATGCAATGTGGGATGCCAGAGTTGTAAGGTCTATGTGGGGAATGAGCTCTACAACATCTAGTTGATGATTTTTGATAAAATCGAGGTTGTGACGCGCATGCCACAAATCTAGGAAAAGTGACACTTGGTTGGAGGTTTCGGAAATGATCCTTGCATGTAACCTCCAACTACTAAAAATAGATCCCTGAATCAAGGGATTCCTTTGCATGTTGCCTTGGGAGAAGTATTCCATGCATGCAAATCAGTTTTGTCCAGTCCTAGAGGGAACTGGTCAACCCGAAGTGTACATGCATCGATTAGCCTAGGATGAAAATTTGCACAGTTTCTGGGCTAAGAAGATATGGTTGTCCCAGAGGGATTGCACAATTTTTGGGAGGAAAAAGTGACTACCTCCCAAGATTACGCAATTTTTTGGCTGAGCAATGGTCTTGGGTCAGACTGTGTAATTTTATCAAGGAAGCATGTCTGATAATATTGCACAATTTATGATCCCAACAGGCTGCCTAGCTGGATTTGCACAGTTTCTACTAGCTGCTCGGATGGCTGTCTTAGAGGGATTGCATAATTTCTATGCTGAGTACATGACTGTTACCCAAAATTGTGCAATTTCTGGGCTAGATTGCACAATTTTTCCAGTGAAGGTTGACAGGCAGGATTGCACAATTCTAAGCCCAATAGGCTGACAGACAGGATTACACAATTTTTGGAGGGAAGGCTAGTTACCTTCCAAAATTGCACAATTTATTAAGGGAGCTTCTCACCCTATAGCTAGACCAAGTCTAGGGAAACATCCTGTGAGGGGAATGCAACAAGCTATCATTCACAGATTGGAAATCTGCTAGAAAATCATTGAAGCTTATGTAATTGAGAAGGAAAGACATGCTTCTAAGGAAGGTTGGTAGGGAGGCTCCAAAACGAAGATAAGGCAGAATTTTGGAGGGTGGTTGTAGCCATTACAACACAATGGTGCACTTCTCTAGAATTTGAACAATACTATAAAGATGAAGGAATTGTTAGACATAAAACTATTGTTTATAATCCTCAACAAAATAGTGTTTATGAACGTATGAATCAGACTCGTATGGATTGAGACAATAGCATGATCAGCAATGCTAGCCTGCAAAAGGAGTTGTAGGAAGAAGTAGTATCTATTGTTTGTTATTTAGTTAACAGATCACCTTCAATTGCAATTAATTGTACAGTTCATGAAGAATTTTGGTTGCGCCAATCTTGTGATTATTTACATTTAAGGATTTTTGGTTGTGATTCCTATGCTCTTATTCCTAAAAATGAGCATTCAAAATTAGATCTAAAATCAAAATGTTATGTCTTTGTTCGGTACGACAATGCGGTGAAAGGATACAGGTTGTGGGATCCTACTTCACGGAAAAATGTTAGTAGTAAAGATGTAACATTTGATGACTCTTCTCTTTTAAAATCAAATGTTGAAAAAATTGAACAGGAATAGGTATCACGAAGTCATAAAATTCAGTTGGAGGCTATACCTTTTTTAGAAATTCCAAAGGAAGGAGAGACTTCTGGAGGAAAAGGTGAAGAATATGCCAAGGAAACTATTGAAGTTTCAGAACCAGTTCAGCAACTAGTCACTCTAAGAATGTCTACAAGGGAAAGAAAAGCACCCAAAAGGTATGAAGATTTTATTTCATATTTTACATTGATTACTGAAGATCGGGAACCTTCTTGTTATCAAGGATCAGTGAATGATACAAATAGTGGAAAATGGAAAAAGGTTGTGGAAGAAGAAATGGATTCCTTAACCAAGAACAATACCTAGGATCTTGTAGAGATTCCTGAAGGGAGAAGTGTTGTTGGATGAAAATGGGTCTTCAAATTGAAATATAAATTTGATGGAAGTATCAATAGGTATAAGGCAAGGCTAGTCACAAAAAGGTATTTTGAGGTTGAAGGTATTGAATTTCATGAGATTTTTTCACCAGTTATGAAACTTGTTTTTATTTTTACTATGTTGGAACTAACTGCATTACTTGACCTTGAGTTAGAACAGTTAGATGTTAAAATTTTTTTCTATAAGGTGATTTGGATGAAGAGATATATATGAAATAGCCATAAGGTTTTGTACAAGGTCAGAGTAGAAGATTAGTTTGCAAGCTCAGGAAAACATTGTATGACCTGAGCTAGTCTCCCAGGAAATGGTACAATAAGTTTGACTGCTTCATGGTGAGATGGAACTTTATTAGAAGTGAGTACGATCAATGTGTATAATTCAAGAGTTTAAGTAAAATATTCAAAATTTATCTTGGTTGTGTATGTTGATGATATGCTTATTACAAGTAAAATCATGGAAGAGATCAACAGGTTAAAGGTTCAACTCTCTAAGACATTTTATATGAAGGATCTTGGAGCAGAAAAAACATATCTTGGGCATGGAGATACACAGGGAGAAAAATGAGGTTCTTTTGCCTCCCATTGTCGATAATGAAATACAGTGAGAACCATTCACCCACATCTGTGAGTGGAATAGGTTTCCCCCCTGCTCTGGATCTTCAGGCTCAATCTTTTAGATCTTGACGGTGGCCACAGTGGTACTGGGCTCTGTGTCAATGAGCTTCTTCCATTTGTCATTCCCTTTGTCAATTTCTGACTCATATTCGGAGCACACGTCTAACTCAAAAGCCTTTAGCTCGACCACTAGTGACTGCTTAGCCCAATAATCACTTGTGTTGTGAGTGGAGCTCTTACGGAAATCACACCACTTTCTCGTCTCCTTCTTCATATTCGTGGTATTATTCTTTGCTTGTAGCTTTGGCGAGTTATCCTAGGTCACCCCACCTTGGCTTTACCCTTTGCTGTATGGTTTGGGGATGCCTTTCGCTCGCTTCAGGTTTGCAGATCTAAACTCTCGCTTTTTCTGTTTAAAATTTTGATCAATATTGACAATGTATTGGTATGTCATATCGAGCGAGGAGATGTCTAGGAAATCCATCTCATCCTGGATGTACATGTGTAGGCATCTACGGTACTTGACTACCAAATATTTCTTAGAATCTTTGATACTGAATTTCTTGCAAAGGGTATGAAAAACATTAGTAAACTTTGACACGTCTTGGTCTCTTCATTACCATAGTGTGGTCCAATTTATGTATTTATCCTCATAGCTCCCTATAGGGTAGTACTACTCCTTAATGGAATCCTAGAATGAATTCCAAGTGGGTGCAACCGAAAAGAGTGAGGGTGTACTCTTGTCCTTCTTCTCACAGTAGGTTTCCCACCAATCCTTGACATGGGGGGCGACCTTGAGAAGTGCTAAAGTAATATTTTCCGAGCTAGAAAAATCATGAATAGAAAAATATCCTTATAGTAGATTTAACCATTTACCTATGACATCCGCATCTATCCAACCCTCAAATATAGGGATGTCAAAGTTAATTTGTATCTTAAAGGGAGCGGCACTTGCAGAGTAGTTGCTAGAAGGAGATGTGTCACCCTTGGGTAGTCGCTGAAGGATCTGGGCAAATTTGTCCATCATTGTGTTCCTCTGTTACTTGAGGGATTCTTCGAGAAAGAGTTTGAAAGGATATCCTACCCCCTCTTATTTCTTCTCTTCTGCCATGGGAGGCTATGAGGATTTACGAGGCTGGTCTTGCAAAGGTTTGACCCGTTTGAGCCCTAACTCCTTATATTGCGACCTCGTTGGGGACATGCAAGGAAAGACAGAGAAAGAGCAGACCACTTTGATACCACTGATCAGAAATTAACCAGAATGTAACAAATTAAAAATCTAACCATAATTATAGATATGCAGTCAAAATAATACTTCATCTCAATAATATCAAACACTGAAATATGCTTACAAACAAAATGGAAATAAGACTAGCTCAAGTGATGGTATCTTATCTTTGAGAAGAGATGCAGTGGATACATGCCTCTGAAATGTGTTATAATGAGTCTCTAAGGCTTATTTCTTATTGAGAAACAATGAAAAACCCTAAACATCCAAAAACCTAACCTTATGAGATGAAGCACCAAAATTATGGGCCATGTTTGGCTAAATTGGTAAACCAACTTCCAAAGGTCGTAACTTTGGCATACAATCTTCGTTTGACGTGCAACCTCATTAGAAACATATATCTTAGGATTACAACTTTCAAGTGGCCAACATAGCTTCGGAAGTTCACAACCCGGAAAACTACCAAAAATACTAAACTATGCTAAAATTAAGGAAACTAAAAAACTAAAAGAAACAGTGGTGGGGGTCCAAGTAGAATAGGTGGGTGGCCACCAATATCCACCTGGATCAACTTTCCACCAAATATGTTTGACTTCAACTCTGGAAGCAACCTCCAAGAATGTTCATCATCATCGCCTTCCTTCTTGAAATGTGTGCAAGATGGCTTGGCTCCTTCTTCTTTCTTGGTTGTATTTTCCTTCTTGTCCTTTCCCTTGGCTTTTCCTTTGAACTTTCCATTATGAGGTTTGAAACATGATTTCTTCGGATGATACTCTTTGTCATTCTTTCTCTTTCTTTCAAGGTGAATGGCCTTCACACTCATCGCGTCAATAGTAGTAGGCTCAAATAACAACAACGAATGCCTCATTTAGCTATGTCAAGCACCAATATAATTTGTTTCAATTTCTGGTCAATCAAGTGAAATGTTCAAATTTAAAGCTTCTTTCTAAACTCTTCTATGAATCTTTGTACATTTTGACCTTTTCCTTGTCTCAAATATTACCATTCCATTAAATCCTTTTGTCGATAACCTAAAGGATAGAATTTCTCTTTTAATGAAGATATAAAATATGACAAAGAAGAAAGGATAGTACTCAAGTTTTTGCTACCTTTCTGCAACTTTCTCTCCCACTAGACGAGAGCGGTGCCACTCGGCCGAAGAGATGCTAATTGGATCTTGGCCTCATGTTCCTCAATCTTTTGAATTTGAAAATATGCCTCAACCCATCTAATCCAATTGTTTAACTTCTTTGCATTACATTCTCCATTATATGTGGGCAAATCAAACTTTACATCTAGCTTAAAAAATGGTTTTTTGGATGTATTCCTATGATGCATGTTAGAAAGATGAGAAGAGGAAGAAGAATAACTTCCACTGGAATACGGAGAGGGAGGTTTAGGATGCTCTCCTCCTTCTCCTCGATTTACTAAGGCATATTCATCTGGCTCTTTCTTCTTAGGCTTTATTTCCTTCTCATATTCTGCAAATAATTTGTGCACTTTCTCTACCATAGTGAAGAAGATCTTGTGATAATTTTGCTCTTCCTCTATTCGAGCTTCCTCATCTACCATTTTCCATCTTCATGTTGTACACCTTGCTTCGGGATCAAAGGATTTGAGTTTTACTTCACCTCTTTAGAGCTTGTTATTAGTTAGCATTCACCCATGGAACTCACATCAAGAAGACTTTCTTTGATATCAAACTTGATCCATATCTTTCACTTCATGGATGCATATAAAATTGCATTTAAAAGAGCATGTAACCATATTATTATATTGTTATCAAACAAATTCCAAATTAGTTTAAGGTATAGTAAAGTAAGAATGAAATTATAGTAATAAATAAAATAAAAAACAAATATTAAAATTAATAAATAATTTTTTCTATTATAATAAATAAAAAAAAAATAATTAATTAAAATAGAAAAAGGTTATGTTAAACAATATAAAAACAATTTTTTTTTTTTAAATCTTCCAAGATAGTAGATTTTTAAGTATTTATAAAACTTTTTATAAATATAAATGTTTCTTTATTTTATATACGATATTAAAATTTACAAAGAATATCTGCTTTTCAATATTTAAATCATGGATATCTAATATTTTAAAAGCAATAAAAATATTTGTATATTTTTTTCCTTATCATGTATTTCATTTATTTTTTACTCATTAATATTATTTTCAACTATTATATGATTTAAATGTATTTTAATATATTTTTTATTCACTCACTAATATTACTTTCAATTATTATATTATTTAAATATTTTTATATATCTTTTACAAATTATTGGAGGTGAATGCAAAATTGTTTGGAGGGTGGCCCAAAATAAAACTTAGTAAAATTAACGATATTTTATAATAATAATAATAATAAATTTGATGTATTATGAGGACAAAACTCAATTCCTTGAAACAAAGAGAAAGAAGCGAAGGGCTCACATTGTTTCATTACATAAATACAAAAATTGCATTATGAATTGAGACACAAGTTTCAACTTGATTGTCACCAATATTTCACAATGATAGAATGTTTGGGTTTTCTAAAACCCGAATAAGGAACGGGCGTATTGGTTTTCCTATTGGTGTGGGAATTTTTCTTGCTTTTTTTTCATTTCATAGTCTAAGGTGGGAAAAATAGAAGGAAAAAATGGGAAATGGGCAGTTCTGATGGAGAACTCGAGTGTGTGAGCGATGCAAATCGCCCTCTTACCCAGCAATAACATCATCATCTTCAATCCTACTTATTTCGGCCCATCCAACATATCTTAACCATTTGGGAAATGACAAACTGATCAATTTCTAAAGAAGTATTGTTGGGCTCATTCTACTGGGTATGTGGAGTATGATTTTCATAGGAACCAGGTCTAATTCCTTAAACATCAGATGGAAACATGGTGTTATTCCGACATGATGGCGCCTGACAGGTGCTTGATCCAGACATTGGTTTCAACAAGGAAGATTAGATGATTAGGTATTCGGTCCCACCTGTTTTTGCGATTGGACCAAAATCCTAGCGGGGCTGCCAAACAAGAAATGGTATGACACCAATCATAATTTTCTCGACAGGAAAATCATAGTAATCGACCAACGACGACGGTTTAAACTCTAATTTTTAATTTAAAAATATCAATCTATTAAACCATAATCCATACTAACACAAATGTACCAAAATTGTTATTGGTTATCACTTTAATTCTTAATTTGTTAATTTTTAACTAACATTTTTTCAATAAATAATTGATTTACTAAACCCTAACTCTATATGGATAACATATAAATCCCCCACTCCCAAAAATTGAAGGACAAAATGTTATATCATTTTCAACTATTAAATTATTTAAATATTTTTTAATGTAGTTTATAAACTAATGGAAGTGAAAGTAAAAATTGTTGAAGGGAGGTGACGAATGAAAGTTGGTTAGATTAACAATATTTTTTCAAGTATATAAATTTGATGTATGATGGGGACTGACATTAATTGTTCGAAACAAAGATAAAGAAGCAAGCTCAAATTGGTATATTACATGTATACACAAATTGTATTTTGATTTGGGCATATCAATATTGTTTGTATTGAGACATCCATTTCGCCATGACCACATTCAAGAATATTTCATAATGATAGAATGTTTGGGTTTTCTGAAATTCAGATTAAGAAAGTGCTTACTCATACTAGTTCTTGTGATAGTGTGGGCATTATTTCTGCTTTCTTTCATTTTAGTGCTCATGGTAGCAGAAAAACAAGGCGAAGGTGGGAAATAGGAGGTTATGGTAAACAAATTAGGTGTGGCATCCATGCCCATGGTCATCCACCCCAAAAATAAGATCATTATCTTCATCCATACTGATTTTGGCCCATCCAACATTTATTTACCCTTTGGGAAGTGTTGGATTGATGAAGTTCTAAAGAAGGAATATTGGGCTCATTCCATCCAGTATGTGGAGTATGATTTCAACAAGAACCAGGTCCATCCCCTTATTATTAAGACGAAAAAATGGTGTTATTTTAGGGTGATGACACCTCACATGTGTTTGATCTAAATGGATAGTTTAAATAATGAAAAACAGACAATCAGGGTATTCATCCCTTGCAATTTCTGCAATTGGATCGAAATCCCAACACGGCTAGTAAAGATGTGGTGGTATGCCTAAAAAGACATTATGCCTGATGAAATAATCATTGTCATTAGAAGGAGGAAGTAATTCAACTACAAGTTCATCCTAAAGAACCAAGGTGAATCAATCTACTAGTTTTCGTTTCTTCAACAACTTATGGAATTAGACAAGAATAAACTTTATATGTTTTTACACCCTGCGCCTTTTATCCCATGATGTAAATTTGGTAACTGACCAATGCTTATGTTCAGTATGAAGGTCATGAGAATTTCTTCTTATTTTATCAATGTTTATTTTTTTCTCATTACTTAAGACAAGGAGAGATATTCTTTTATTTTTGAGATTAGGGTTGATCACGTCCTTATAATATCTTACTTTCCTTTTTCCCTCTAACTATTTATAACCCAAAATTTTTCCTTCAATTTTGATGTAATAATACATTACATATTATCCTTATTATGTGAAATGGTCTCTACTTTATCCCCCAATATTGTAGCCATGATCAAATATCCTTATGCCATCCTTGCTAAATGAGTTGAAATTGGGGGTTTTTACTGGAGTTAGAAGAAATTTTATAAAACGCCTTGGCTTAGATGTGGTTGAACCTCTTCTTCTTTTATCAATTATAATCTAGTTTTTTATTAGTAAGAAGTTTGATTACTATGTACAAATATTGATTGATTTATTATTCTTAATCTAAGAAAAAGCATGTAACTTAAAAGCACTAGCTAACAATTTTTAAGGGCATACACTTTCACTTTCTCCAAATGATTTCGGGTGTTTCGTCATTAGCTTATTTATTTATGTCAAAGAAAGATGAGTTCTTAGCCATTGAAATCCTATATTAGTTTTGAATCCAAGCCCAAAACTATGCTTTGTGGTTATCATTTAAGATATCTCTGAGGTGATCTTCTATTCTTTAATAATATTTAGCTTTTATTCTTTGGACACAATAAATATTAGCCAAAAACTCAATTACAATATAGTCAATAATTCCCAGAAAATCAATATGTTATGTGGTCATCATTTAAGTTATAATTTTAATTCTATGGACACAATAAATACTAAGGCAAAACTCAATTACAACCTAGTCAATAATTCCTAGAAAGTCAATATACTTTGTGGTCATTATTTAAGTTATCTCCATTGTGATAACAAAATAATAATATTTAGTTTTAATTCTAAGTACACAATAAATATTATCCAATTGATAATTTTAAAATTTTATCAAAAAAATAATTGAATAGACTTATACATTAGAGAAATAAATGCATACACAAATTTACTTAATGTAATGTTAGACAAGTAATAGTTATTATGTTTTTATTAAGAAAATAAAAAATTAGTTTATAACATTGTAGGGTAGACATGCAATTGTGGAAATAAATATAGTAAATAATAAAGGTTATAGTAAAGAAACAAAAGCCTCTCGTCTTTATATATGGAAAAATTATTAATCCGGTAATAAAATAATTAACTATAATATTAATATGTAATTAATAATTAAATTAAAATATAGGTTGATATTGAATTTGTTTTATATAAAAAAATTGATATTTATTTTAGTTAAAATGCTATATTTTTATATATTAATATAATATTTTTTATTAATAATCATTAAAAAATTATATCTATTTTTGCAAGGCGACCACTAATGAAACTTGGTCAGTCTTTGTCTCATGAGGATTGAGCTCAATTGTGTAACATTATTATATTGAAAAAGAAGAGAAGAGTTATCCATTGTTTCATTTGGTATATACACACACATTGTATCATGAATTGAGACACTAGCTTCACGGTGACCACCAATTAATATTTATAATGATAGAATGTTTATCAATAAAGAGCGTAATGGTGTGGGGATTGTTTTTGCTTTTTGTCATTTCAATGCCCATTGTGGCGCAATCGAAAGGCGAATGTGGGAAATGGAAGGTTCTAATGGAGAAATAGGGTGTGTCACCTGTGCACATGGCCCTCCAAATATATGGGTGGGAAATATGAGGTTCTCAGAGAAATATTTTTTATTTCTGAGATTAGTGTTGATCATGTCCTTATAATATCTTAGTTTCCTTTTTCCCTCTAAATCTTTATCAGTCCACATTTTTCCTTAAATTTTGCGGTAATAATACATTAAATATTATCCTTATTATGTGAAATGGTATCCTACTTTATCCCTCAATGTTGTAGCCAAGATTAGACATCCTTATGCCATCCTCACTAAATGAGTTGAAAGTGGGGGTTTTTACTAGATTTAGAAGAAATTTTATGAAACCTCTTGGCTTCCATGTGGTTGAACTTCTTATACCTAAGATACCTAGTTCTAACCATGCTTTCAGTTGGAGAGATGTTTTTTTATTCAATAGGATAAGATAGGGAGTATTACCTTTAATATTGAGATTCTAGGTTATAAATCATTTTCAATTTGTTTTATCTTCCTCCGCGATTCTTAGTAGATACTACAACCCCAAAAGTGGAATCCATATAAAATGTCAATGAATATATTCTTGGATTTGGTTTAAGTGAAATTAAAAATGATAATAAATGAAAATTCTTTTCAAATAAGTCATGCATGTATATATATTGGAGTTTTGGCCATATAAAAAAATTGTTATATATATATATGGAAATATGAACCATGAATTATGGGTAAATATAAGTTTTCCAAGTTCCAATTTTAGGTAGTATTATTTTTAGGATGGTAAACTAATTATAATTTAGTTTTTGATTAGTAAGAAGTTTGATTACTAGGTGGAAATATTGATTGATTTATTATTGTTAATATAAGAAAAAACATGTCACTTAAAAGCAATGGCTAACAATTTTTAAGGGCATAGACGTACACTTCCTCCAAAAATTTCAAGTCTTAGGTCATTAACTTATTTGTTGAAATATGGCAACAAAATGAAATTATGGGTAAAATTTGTTAATTAATGTGAGATATTTTTGTAACGAGATTCATAACGAGAAGGATTTATGTAAAGGAGGAAAATCCCATATTAATTGGGATGGCCTGAGAGGCTTGGATGATGGATATTCATTCTTGATTAAAAGTAGTTTCCAATCCCTTGCCCTGTAGAGGTCTCCTTAACACATTATCAAGGTTTTACCACGTAAAAACATCCTGTGTTAATGTGTGATTAAATTTGTCAATTTTTATGCATTTCTTGCCGTGTATGTTTGAATGTTGAATAACTCTTTCAAACCCAATCAACAAATTCAGTTGGAGGCTAGACCTTTTTTCAGAAAGTCGAAAGGAATGAGAGACTTCTAGAGGAAAAGGTGAAGAAGATGCCAAGGAAACTATTGAAGTTTCATAACCAGTTCAACAACTAGTCACTCTAAGAAGGTCTACAAGGGAAAGAAAAACACCTGAAAGGTATGAAGATTTTGCTTCATATTTTGCAATGATTACTAAATATGGGGGAACTTCTTATTATCAGGAAGTGGTGGATGATATGGATAGTGGAAAATGGAAAAATGTTATGAAAGAAGAAATGGATTCCTTAGCCAAGTACAACACCTAGGATCTTATAGAACTTCCTAAAGGGAGAAGTTTTATTGGATGCAAATGGGTCTTCAAATTGAAATGGAAATTTGATGGAAGTATCGAAAGGTATAAAGTGAGGCTAGTCGCAAAAGGGTATTCTCAAGTTGAAGATATTGATTTTCATGAGATTTTTTCACTAGTCGTAAAAATCGTTTATATACGTACTGAGTTGGCACTAACTACATTACTTGACCTTGAGTTAGAACAGTTAGATGTTAAAACAAATTTTCTATAAGGTGATTTAGATGAAGAGATATATATATGGAATAGCCATAAGGTTTTGTACAAAGTTGCAGCTAAAGATTAGTTTGCAAGCTCGAGAAATCATTGTATGGCCTGAGGCAGTCTGCGAGGCAATAGTAAAAGAAGTTTGACTCCTTCATGGTGATGAAGAACTTTATTAGAACTAAGTATTATCATCGTGTATACTTCAAGATTTTACGTAGCATATTCATTATCTTGGTTCTGTATGTTGACAATATGCTTATTGCAAGCAAAAGCATGGAAGAGATCAATAGGTTAAAGGCTCAACTCTCTAGGTCATTCGATATGAAGGATCTTGGAGTGGAAAAACATATCTTGGGCATGGAGATACATAGAGAAAAAGAAATGGAAAGCTTTGGTTATCACAACAGAAGTATGTGGAAAGAGTACTTGAAAAGTTTGGTATGAACAATGTGAAACCTGTTAAGCTTCCATTAGCTTCCCATTTTAAGCTTTCTTTAGTTTTGAGTCATAGAACTAATGAAGAAAAGAAGTATATATCTCATATACCATATGAAAATGTTATAGGCAACTTACTATATGTGATGGCATCTAGAAGACTTGACATTTCACATGAAGTTGGAGTTGTCAGGAGGTTCATGGGAAATCTAGTTGAAGAACATTGGCGAGTAGTGAAATGGGCGCTTCGGTATTTAAGGGGCATAAGTGACCATTGCATGATCTTTAATGGTAGTGAAGGATCAACCTATGGATATATGGATGCTGATTATGCAGGTGATTTGGACAAAAAGATATCTACTACAGACTATGTCTTTACTCTTGCAGGTGGAGCAATTAGTTGGATGTCAAAGCTTCAAGAAATAGTTGCTTTGTCCACCACTGAATCAAAGTGTATAGTTGCTTAAAATGCCAGTAAAGAAGCAATTTGGTTGAAAGGGTTGCTTGATGAGATTGGAAGGACGCAGGAGAATGTGAATGTATTCTGTGATAGCCAGAGTGTTATTCATTTGGCTACAAATCCATAGTATCACAGCAAGACCAAGCACATTGATGTAAGGTATCATTTTTTGAGACAGGTGATCGATGGTGGAAAAGTAGCTCTCAAAAAAGTCCATACATGGGAGAATTGTCTAGACATATTCATGAAACTAGTTAGAGTAGAGAAGTTGTGATGGTGTTTGGCTTCTCTTTGTTTCCAGAAGAGATGATGAATGGGCATGGGCAAGGGATTAAGAAAATTTTTGTCAAGGTGGAGTTTGTTGAAATATGACAACAAAATGTAATTATGGGTAAAATTTGTTAATTACTGTCAGTTAGTTTTGCAACGGGATTCATAACGAGAAGGAGTTATGTAACAGAGGAAAAACCCATATTAATTGGGGTGGCCCAAGAGTCTTGGATGATGGAGATTCATTCTTGATTAATAGAAGTTTCCAATCTCTTGCTCCGTGGAGGTTTTCTTGACACACTGTCAAGGTTTTACCACATAAAAACATCTTGTTTTAATGTGTGATTAAATTTGTCAATTTTTATGCATTTCTGCCAGTGTATGTTTGAATGTTGAATAACTCTTGTAAACCCAAGATTATTTCTTTAAGGGAATGAAAGAAGAGTTCTTAGCCATTGAAATGGTATATTAGTTTTGACTCGAAGCCCAAAACTCAATTATAGCCTAGTCAATATTTCCAAGAATGTCAAAATGCTTTGTGGTCATCATTGAAGTTATCTCAATGGTGATCTTCTATTCTTTAATAATATTTATCTTTAATTCTATGGACACAATAAATATTAGCCCAAAACTCAATTACAACCTTGTCAATAATTCACGGAAAATCAATACCCTCTGTGGTTGTCATTTACATTATAGCTTTAATTCTATGGACACAATAAATACTAGCCCAAAACTCAATTACAACCTAGTAAAATATTTCTAGAAAGTCAATATACTTTGTGGTCATCATTTAAGTTATCCTTAATGTGATAACTTAATAATAATATTTAGCTTTAATTCTTAATACACAATAAATATTATCCCATTTATAATTTAAAATTTTATCAAAAAATTAATTCAAAAGACTTATATATCAATAAAAGAAATGCATACAGAAATGTACTTAATGTAATGTTACACTAGTAATGGTTATTATGATTTTTATCAAGCAAATTAAAAATTACTTTATAATATAGTAAAGTTAGCATGCAATTATAATAATAAATAAAATAAATAGTAAATAAAAAATTTGAGAAAAAAAATTATTACTTGAGCAATAAAA
>APFE030503452.1:0-20974 GCA_000404065.3 Pinus taeda | reverse complement strand
TTCATTTGATTAAAACATTTTTTTAATCTGTATAAAATGTTTTTGAATATTTTCGGTAATAGTGAGGATGGAGGGTTTGGATATATCTAAAAAGAATGTCTATGACCCTTTTTCTTTTAGATTTAACTAAAAGAAGTTATGAAATTAAATTGATATAAAAAATTATAAAATGTTTTCATTGTGAGATGAGTTATGGTTTTTGGGTATGTTGTATTGATAAGCCCTATCTATTGGTTTATGGTATTGTCACAAAGTCTATTTACAGACTAATAATATCTATGATAAAGTAAGAGTAAATACCCATGGTTAAAAATCTTGTGGTATTATAACTTCATTATAAATATTAAATTTTTCTCTACTGATTTAATAGATTTAAATGTGTTACAAATTATTTATTTATATTGTAAAATTGATCTAATTTTATGGCTACTATTTATATGTTGGATCTTAATCTATAGCTACTATGTATATGTTATATTATATTTTAACTTGATGTATATATCATTATTTTCTTTTATCTAAAATTTTTATTGTAATTGTATTACTAAAAATAAAATTACCATACGGAAAATTCAATTTTAGTGTATTTAATGATTTTAGCATTTTGTTATTAATTGATTTAATTTTTAATATTTTACGCTCATTTAGGGACACTACATCATCTCCCCTTTATTGGGATCTATATAGCTTTTAGTTTTTTATTATTTTTAATTGATACAAGATGTAAATTTTTTAAAATATCTACACCGCAACAATATCACCCCATAGTGGTTTGTTATTAATTGAGTTATTATTCGAATGTTTAGGTTATAGAGTGTCTCTTGGTCCAACAAGTTAGTAATATTCATAGCTAAATTCTACTTATATTGTAAATTTATTGTAAATGTTAAATTTTTACGTGCTAATTTATTAAATTTCAATATAGTTACAAATTCTTTTAATTTATATTGTATAATGAATCTTAATTTATGACTACTATTTGTATTGTATATATTTTAATGTGATAATGATATGTTCGATTTTTATTCTATTTTAAAATTTGCTTGTAACTTTATTAATAAAATTAAAATTACCAGCGAATAATAAATGGAATTTATTTTTATTATTTTCATTTTTTTATTATTAATTGAGTTTACATTTAAATGTTTACACTAAACCTTCTCTATATTGGGTTCTGTATTGCTTTTAACATTACTTTCTATTATTTCTTAATTGAGTCAACATGTAAATATTTACAAACATTTACACAACACAAGATTTTCTGTTGGATTAAAAGATCAACATCGTAGATTCTGTGTTGGATTAAAAAATCCACAACGTATAATCTGCAGTTCCGTGCGGCAACTAGCCAACCAAGTTATGATGAATCATGATCGACCGCATAAGTCGTCATATGAAAAGCATTCGACTATTTGACCATGAAAAACGGAATCTTTCTATTGAAATTCAAGTTGCGTATTATTCATTGAGGAATATATATTAATTTATAAATGTATTATAAATTTAAAAAACTGTATGAAAAGTTTATAAATTTAAAATTTAAATGGTTTTATTGATTTTAGAGATTTGTCTTTTCATAAATCAATAGGAAAATGATGAATTATGTTTTTTTATTTATTTATTATATAAATTTAAGTTTTATTAGTACAACTTTTTGATGATGGATCATGAATTTATTTTGAATCCAGATGTTTTTGGGTTAACTTTATCCTATTTTTGCTGAGGGATTGACCCTTCTTTTCACCCTGAATTGGTGGGAATATTCAGACTTTTTGATTTTTAGTAGAGGATTAAATCCAGTAATGGGTTCTGTGGTTGAAGAATACTGCTCAAAATAGTTGTGTTTTGTGCTAGAGAGAATACACACTAAAATTCTACTCAACTAAAAACCATATGCAATCCCCATATCCCCAAATAACTTTCACAACTTAAATATTCTTAGTTCTAAACTCCTCAAACCACACTTCAAACCTAAAAAATTGACAAACTAGGTGGAGAAAAATAAATCCATATCTAGAGGATCACAAACTACGTGGAGACAAGAAGATCCATATGAATTATGCACTCGATCATTGTCAGTTGAACCGAAGATTATACGATGTTGATCGTTTACTTTAGCACAGAATCTCAAAAAGTACTTAAATACCGACAGCATGCGTTTTAGGTAATGAATATACTGCCCAAACCTGTAAGGCCGGCGTCTCTGTGCATATTGCGCGGGAGCGGAGTCAGTATGTTCGCTTTTGTAGTTGACGTGGCAGCCACCTCTGTCAATGGCTAGCATGTACGCCAAATGACTGAGTTGATGACATCGACGACGTCTTCCTGCAACATATTTGTATAATCATAGCATGGTTTTTCCATATACAATAATAGAAAAGGATAATCATACGGTAAATCCTATTTCCAACTCCACTGCATTATAAATGCAGTCTGACATGCAAGAGGAATAGGGGTTGCCTTGCATTTATATTTCTCTCAAAGTTGACTTTGGCATATTAACAGCAAGGCAACCCCTATTCCCCTTGCATGTCAGACTGCATTTATAATGCAGTGGAGTTGGAAATAGGATTATACGAGCAATAGCGCCTTGACAGAAAAATTGACATGTTTTATCAATTCAGTAGGTTTACAATTTTTGAATTCCCATATCGACCAGATCGAAGACTACCCAGAACGATCGTGTCAAGTACTGATAATTGAAGTGAAGCAGTAATGAGGCAACTTTTTGGTTTTTTTCAATGGAAATCTCGGGATTTTGGTGAAATCACAATGCCTTTAAACGATCGTGTCAAGTACTGATAATTGAATTGAAGCAGTAATGAGGCAACTTTTTTTATTTTTTCATTGAAATCTGGGGATTTTTGGTGAAATCACAATGGCTTTAAATGGTATTTTTTTTTAATGAAAAAGAAATTTGGCATCATGTGTTTTATATTTTAATTATAGAAGAATTTTATAAATATATTTCACTTTGTTTATATCATATTTTTACATAAAATAGCGTAACCATTAGATTTTGATTAAAATTTGGGAATATTTTTTTTATTGGTTAAATTATTTTTTTAATGCTTAATAATATTGGCTTTACATAACTTTAAATTATAATTCTAAAAAATCGTCACAAAACTTAGAACAAAATATAATCTAAAAGAAATTAAAATATCTCATAATTACATTACTCATTTTTATATATACAAATAGAAATATCATATAAACATCTTGTGTTTTCTTAATTGTTTTCGGGTAAAATATAATTTGTGATCTAGATTTCCAAATATTCAGAAAATCAGATATAGAAATTTTATTTAGTGACTTGTATTTTAGTTGGAAGTTTTCCACCTAAACATATAATTCAGTAATGTTTTATTTTTTTAATATCATTCATTATTTTTTCAGTTATTTGAGTTCAGATTTTGAAATATTTTCAAGATCTAAAGACCAAATCTATTGAATGACTTGCATCCATTTTTATTTAGATTCCAAAGATCAAAATATTCCAAAGATCTGATAGAAAAAATTTATTGACTAATTTATATTTTAATTATAAATTTTCTACAAAATTTATTGAGTGACTTATATCCATTGAGTACCTTATGTATATTCATTGAGTGGCTTATATCTATTCTTATTTGTAACTTATATATATTCATAGAGTGACTTATATCTATTCTTATTTAGGTTTAGATTTCAAAATATTCATTTAGATCTAGATTTCAAAATATTCCAAAAATCTGAATGACAAAATCTATTGAGTAGAAAACAGGGAGTTTAAAGAGATAAATAATAAATAATAGCAACACTAGAGCACATTTTGGAATTCTTGTTATCCCATAATAATAGTATTGTGATTTTCCTAGTCAGGAACTAATGGTTTTAAACTGAGGTAAGCAGTGAGCAACAAATTTTTCATTGAAAATTACTATGAGATGAACCATAATATATTCATGTACAGTTTGTGGAAGTGTTAGACTTTAATGTGATTCAATTTCATCTCTTACCATGATTACTTTATGTGCCATGAGACTATTGTGATTACTTTGTCCATGAAGTAACTAAATCATTATGGGCAAATCTTCCCATCTATCTTAAACTCATTGAAGAGGAGAAGGCGAATCAACTACCAATTTGAACGTGAAAAGGAGCTCGAACTTGGATGCATCAGTAAATACACTATTGAAGTGTGTATTACTACATTCTTGAAGGTCAAGGAACATTATGTCTGTATTACATTTTATGATTTCGTAAAAGGCAAATCACAGGTCGAAAACATAGAGTTTCTTTAAAGTTCAATGCTAGCAAGGAATCTTTTCAGAGGGTTCCTTCCGAGTCAGGCTATGACAAGTGTCCAATACTAAAAAGTGGTGGAAAACAACAAAATAAAAATAATAACAAAGTGAGCGGCAACTGTATTGAATCAAGATCGTGTTACTCAGGCTGTGCGGGTTGTTTGAATGTGCTCCGATTATAGATGATTTTTTGAAGTGAATGACGGGACACCTAGAGAACCCTGACAAGTGTAGTGTGATATCATTTGTTTGTAATGATAATTGAAGTGATGCACTAATGAGTAACTTTTGGGTTTTTCTCATTCAAATCTGGCTATTTGAAATCCGGTGATTTTGGTGAAATCAAAATTTCTTAGCAAATGGTATTTTTGAATGCAAAAGAAATTTGGCATCATATTATATTGTTTTATAATTAAAATAAAGTATAATTTTATAAATATGTTTCTTATATATTTTTCTATTGTGATTAAAAATTGGAAATGAATATTGTTTATAAAAATGTGGATTTTTATTGTTTAAATTTGTTGGACACTTAATCCTCTAAGGGTTAGTGTGGAAGTTGAATAGCCAAAAGAGTGCAAGAGACCTTTTGAAATATGAATCCTAGGGTCACCATGTACTATAAATGTATATCATTTGTTAATAATAAATGTACTCTCATGTTTTATCTTTCATATTTGTCTTTGCCATGTGTGTGTTTAACAAAATGGTTTTTTTTAATACACAATGAAATTTAGATTTCCATGACTTTAAATTTAATTCCAAAAAATTTCCACAAAATTTAGAAATATAATCTAAAAAAGTTTAAAATGTCTAATAATTACATTACTCATTTTTATATATACAAATAGAAATATCTTATAAACACATTGTGTTTTTTTAGTTTTCTTCCTATACAATATAATTTGTGATCTAGATTTCTAAATATTCATAAAATGAGGCATACAAATTTTATTGAGTGATTTGTATTTTAGTTGGAAGTTCCCTACCTAAACATAGAATTGGGTAATGCTTATCTTTTTTAATATTATTAATCATATTTTGAGTTATTTGGGTTCATATTTCAAAATATTCCCAAAATCTAAAAACCAAATCTATTGAATGACTTGTATCAATTTTTATTTAGATTGGGAGTTCAAAATATTTTAAAAATTTGATAGAAAAAATCTATTGACTAATTTATATTTTAATTATAAATTTTCCAAAAAATTTATTGAGTGACTTATGTCTATTTATTGAGTGACTTATATCTATTCATTGAGTGACTTATGTCTATTCTTATTTAAATCTAGATTTCAAACTATTCCAAAAATCTAAATGACAAAATCTATTTACTATAAAACAGGGAGGTTAAGGAAATAAATAATAGCAGCAAGGGAGCACATTTTGGAATTCTTGTTGTTGCATAGTGTAGTATTGTTTCTTTCCTAGAATTCAACTAGTGATTTTAAACTGAGTTAAGCAGTGAGAAAATTTTTTTCTAATGAAAAATGACTATGAAGTGAGCCATAGTGTACTCATCTACAACCTGTGAAAGTGTTGGACCTCAATGTGATTAGATATTACATCTGTTAGCATAGTTACTTCATGTGCCATGAGACTGTTGTGATTACTTTGTCCTTCAAGGTAACTAAATCACTACCGGTAGATCTTACCATTATCATAAATTCATTGAAGAGGAAAAGGTAAATCAACTACCAATTTTAACGTGAAAAAGAGCTTGAACTTGGATGCATGTGTAATGTAAGGCCCCGAAATTGATGTAAATATTTAATTTTTACTATGGTAAATAAAAGATTACTGAAACATTATTAACAGTTGGAATTTAATAATATTGTTTCTTTTGTTTTAGTAATGTCTCTTGAAAGTTGGAACTTTCCAAGAAAAGGGAAGGCCAGAGAGTTGTGGAGTTTTTCGCAAACCCTAACCGTCTTTCCCTAACTGGAAGGGGTTTCTAGAGGAAAAGGGAAGAGGACGGAAAACAAGGGGTCACTGTGTTGTAAGGACAGACAGGGAAGGGAGAAGGAAAAGCTGGCTAAGTCTGGTGAGGACAAGATAGGCGGGCACAGAGTGCAAACAAATTGTTGACGGACAATGGTCTTGCAAGAAGCATAGAGGGGAGGTTCGGTTCTTGAGGAACGAATCTCGTGGATGGGAGGCAAATTAGAAGAAATTAGAAACAGGTAATCTCGATTTCTGAGAGAGGGGCAAAGCATCCGAAGAACCAGGTAAGAAACTGAATTCTGTAAAAATTTTTTTTTTTTTTAAGAAGCAGAAAAGAAAAATGAGCAGTAGATATTATCTGAGATGAGATTGCATGACTCTGTTCATTATAACAAAAAATGTACAGTACACTGTGGATTAAATAACACTGGAGTATAGCATATTCTGTTAGAATTAAAATAGCAGCATTGCAATATAAAAGGAGTGGCAATGAATTAAATGGCTATTTTTCCGTCTACTTATTTAATATCAAGTGTTGTACATTAGAATTAACCATGAGAAGTTTTCACCTATTTAGAAGACCCTGCAACCTATTTAAGAACAATATAAATTAGGAAATTAAATTATCAGCATAGGGAAAATAGTTGCTCGAAGCGAATTATCCATGAAACTGAACAATAGAATTCAAGAGACGTGCTAGTAAGTTACCAAAATATTAAAGGACTTGCGGCATAAGCTGGAGGAAATACCACATAAAACCCCTGCCTCGTATCGAATGAATCATAGGTAGGGTCAGGAACAGATTCCGCAGCCCATAAAGGGGTTTAGATAAATACCTTGGGCTGAGTTCCAGAATGAGATTTTGGAGAATCTTTCGGAACAGTGGAATGTTTCGGGTTGACGAAAGTATCCAAAGCAGAAGGCTCAGGAAACCGAGGTTGTATTCTCCTACTACAGGAGTAATGACTACAGAACAATGATAATATAGAGCCGCAATAACATAGCAGAGCATATAAATATGAGTACTTCAAACAAGATTAAGGGTTCATATAATTGCCGGAGCCGACACAGCAACTGTGGTTAAAACCCTATGTAGGAAGAAACTTGTCTAATAGTAAACCCTAAAAAAAAATTGAAATAGAATACCGGCTCCATGGCAAATTGGGAAAAACATGAAAGAGGTCAAACTATCAAATTCCAGGCAATGAAATTCTATCCGCAATCGGAAGAGTGTTCTGGACTCAGTAGATAAGATGTAAACTGAGCAATAACGGAACACAAGATTCAGTGGACCAAACCACCCATCTAATTTAATTGCAAAACTGTTAAAACATAACCACAATACCCAGTTCTAAACCATTCTATATCAATATAGTTGAATAAAATCGATATTGTAAACAACACATTCATGTATATAATAGAAACAAGAGATTTACATATAAATAGTCTTTCTAGTTAACTGAGAGCGAAAACCCAGAACTGGGTATATCATACGAAGAAAATTAACAATTGTTCGGCTGTTAGCTGGCTTGAATAATTACAGTATATAGTAAACCCAAACTCGCCCAAAAATTGGGTCGACACAAATGCATTAACTGTATATACAAGTTTCAACCGGTAAACCCCGGAAAGATTCTCAATCACCCCAGCGGCACATATAATTACAACAGAAAAACAAAACCCAGCAAAAGAGTACTGCTCCTCCTTAAGATGAGGTTTGTGACCAAAAGGCCAGTGCTCGGAGGAGGCCGAGACCCATGACGTGCTGAATGATTTCCACTCTTCTGAACAGAGACTTACCCAAAAAATGAAGGTTCCTTGCCTGAGGTCGATGGCCTTCCACATTCGTTGAACTGATACGAAGTCCATCTGTCTGCATAGAACAACAAATGCATGCATATGATTAATGAATCTACAAGGGTTTTTCAATTACTACAGACAAGCAACAATCCAATTAAACGACAAATCTAACCCTGGCATTAGCCTTCACCTGTGATGCCATCGCCATCGTCAACCATGGAGCCGGGCCCGAATAGGGTTCCTACCTCAAAACCATCACGCGGAGGTAGTAACTGCACCAGAGCAAACTCCCGCAAAGAAAACTGCAACCAAATGAAGTCGCACCCACTACTATCGGGGTTGATGAAAATCTAGACAAAGTCTCCACCATCCGATCGTGAGGGGGTAGGCATCACCGTTGATCTGGATGTGGATCCCGAGCTGATCTGGTGAGACCGGACAGTCCACCAGGTCACACACATGTCAACGCAGCAGATCAGTAATTAGTATACTTATCCCAACTGGCCCGCCTTACGGTGAGGCGGCTTCATAACCGAGGCTTTAACGCTATGCAAATGTAATATAATCAAATCAATTCCCAGAAATTAACTGCGCCTTTAATTCCCATTTGAATCATAGATATGATTTAATCTGGGTGGTACTGTATCAGGCAGGAAAATATAATAAGTAAATTATGATAATAATAAAAAGAATTTTTTTTATGGCGGGGAACATTGCAAGTGTATCATAGCTAAGTTTTCAAAACTGTGGCCTCTGGGAGATAAATGATTGAAATAGATTATTCTTATGTTATCTCCATAAATAAAAAAATATATATATATTATTTTGTTGTGCTAATTATTTCCTCTCACCAGGTTCTTAGGAAGAAAAAGGAGACAATTAAAATGAGAAGGGTAGGTAGTGGACCCCATGGGTTCGTAGCTGGTCAGGGATCCACAATAAGCCCCGGAAGAAACCCGGAGTTATGGGTACAGATTGGGGAAGAGACTCGAAATACAAATCACGCAATACTGGAATCAGTACAAGAACTGAGGAATGAAATAGCACGATTACGAGAGGATAATGCTAGAATAACTATGGAACAGGAAAGAATTCTAAAGAGTTTATCAGACAAACAAAACCAGCAATTGCTAAATCCTAGTGTTGAACAGCAGAGACGCTCGGAAGAACAAAACCTCCATACAGAGTCGGAAAGATCAAAAGGAGGGAATGAAGAACAAGAGGAACGTTCTGATAACGCCTCCGAGCAGCAGACATCAAAGAGGCAATGGATCGAACTGCAAGGTGAGTTTCGCAAAATCAGGCCGCTGCATTTTGACAGAGAACAAGAAGAGGCAGCGGAGGCATGGTTAATCAATATGAACAAATATTTTCAGTTGTACGAATATGATCATAACCTCAAGGCACTCTTATCTATCTTCCAATTACAGGGGAAAGCCACTTTATGGTGGGAGGAAGTTAAAATAGTGAAAGGTGTAAATGAGCAGAATGTTACCTGGGACAAATTTCAGAAATATTTTAAAGAAAGGTATCTGACAGAATGGTTTTATGATGAAAAAGCAAGAGAGTTTCATGATTTGTGTCTCGGGCAGCAGACCATGGACGAATTCATCACTCGCTTCACCTCATTACTTCAATATGTACCTTATATTGAAAAAGAGAAGGCTAAAGTAAAAAGATTTATCAGCAGTTTACCCCTGTACATGAGGGAGAGGATTGAATTTGACAATCCGAAGACTATGGATGAAGTTATATGTAAGGCAAGAATTTTTCTATCAGCAAAGTAAACTGAAAAGAGAAGTCGCAGGGTAAAAGGGAACTGATAAAAGAAACAACAGATTGGATGGAAATAGTAAAGGGAGCTGTGGAGGAAGTAACAAAAGTTTTGCAAAAGGACCAAACAACAGAAACTTTCAGAAAAATTCACTTAGAACAAGGCAAACCAGTGAATCAAGGACCAATGAGCTCCTTAGTAAATTGGACAGCGAGGTAATAGCAAGACCCCCTGTACAGTGTTGGGGCCGTGGTGGACCTCATTATACTAAGAATTGTCCGCAACGAAAGGGAAGTGAACAGATCTCTCAAATTCAAGAAGCATCGACCGTTGGTGACGTGGGACGAAGTATACCCCGGATTAATGTTGCCCTGGAAGACCATCAAGTGGAGTACCAGCCGAGTATGCTGGAACTCGAAGGTAAAATTTTAGATTTTTCTGTAACTATTTTAATTGACCCAGGAGCTACATTAAGTTACATTAGTCCCAAGGTGGTAGAGCACTGTAAATTACAGGCTGTAAAATTTAAAAATCCCTGGCTGGTACAGCTGGCTACAGGGGCTAAAATGTGGGTGCTTGCTAAAGTTATTGACTGTCCCTTAAAGGTTGCTGGATAGCCAGTAACAGCAGACTTGAATCTTCTTCCCCTTGGTTCCTACGACATTCTAATCGGCATGGATTGGTTAGAAAAGCACTGGTCCCTTGTGAATTGTAAAACAAAGACTATCTATTACAGGGATGAGTTGGGGATACAGTAGGAGATGAAAGGAATTAAACGGCCAGTACAAATTCGACCAGTATCTCAGTTAGCAAAGTGTATTAGAAAAAGGTGCCAGATTTATGCCATCCAAGTGGGCTATGCAGACTCAAAAGACAAAATGACCCTGTTAGAAAACATTCCTGTCATACAATAATTTGCTGATGTATTCCCCAAGCAGATTCCTAGATTGCCGCCTAAAAGGGACATAGACTTCACCATCGAATTAGTACCAGGGGAAGCACTCGTATCACGAGCTCCCTATCGAATGAGTGTAGCAGAGTTGACGGAATTGAAAATGCAGTTACAGGAACTGCTGGATAAAACTATATTCGCCCTAGCGTGTCCCCATGGGGAGCCCCAGTGCTGTTCGTTAAGGAAAAATATGGAACCCTTCGCAAGTGTATAGACTATCGCCAGCTGAACAAAGTGACCATCAAAAACAAGTACCCTGTACCTCGGATTGATGAACTCTTTGATCAAGTGAAGGGGGCAATAGTGTTTTCCAAGATCGATTTACGATCATGTTATCACCAGATTAGAATTAAGGAAGAAGACATCGCTAAAACAGTGTTCAGAAGCAGGTATGGACATTATGAATTTGTGGTGCTACCTTTCAGGTTAACTAACACACCTGCAAATTTTATGTGTTTGATGAACAACATATTTCATCAATATCTCGATAGATTTGTATTAATATTCATTGATGATGTATTAATGTACTCCCGCACCATGGAAGAACACAAGGAGCACCTCAAATTGGTACTGCAAAATCTCTGGGAACATCAGTTGTATGCTAAGTTTAGCAGGTGCGATTTTTACAAGGAAGAAATAAAATATTTGGGCCACATAATCACAAGGGAAGGGATTGCAGTGGACCCTAAAAAGATAAGGACCATAATAGAGTGGCGTGTACCAAAAGATGTGGCGGACATTAGATCTTTTATGGGATTATAAGGATATTACAGATGTTTTGTAGAAGGCTTCTCCAGGGTATCTTACCCTATCACCTCTCTACAGAAAAAGGGAAAGGTCTTCAAATGGACCCCAGAATGCCAGAAAAGATTTGACCAGCTTAAACATCTACTCACCACGGCACCCGTCTTGAGTATAGCAGACCCTAATAAAGATTGTGGTGTGCACCGACGTAATTAAAGAAGGCATGGGGGGCGTGTTGATGCAAGAAGGCAAGGTAATTGCTTATGAATCCAGAAAACTCAAGGAGCATGAACAAAAATACTCTGCCTGTGTTTTAGAGTTGGTTGCCGTCATACACGCATTAAAAATGTGGCGACATTATCTTGTGGGAAGGAAATTCTTGCTGATAACCAACCACCATAGTTTGACCAACTACTTTAGTCAACCCACTTTGAATGTCAAACAGGCAAGGTGGGTAGACTTCCTCAGCAGTTTCAATTTTGAAATTAAACATTTAAAAGGAAAAGAGAACCGAGTGGCTAACGCCTTAAGTTGGAAGGTCCACTATATATATGAAGTTTCCTATAGTAATTGGAAAGGTCCCTTTGAGGAAATGATAAAAAGGACAGCAGAACAAGATGTTATATACCAGCGAATAAAACAGCAAGTACAACAGTTTGAAAATGAGAAAAATCAGCAAGGATATGAAGTGGATAACACAGGAATACTATACTACAAGAAAAGGCTATATGTACCTGACCAAAACAATATTAAAAAATTGATTCTCGATGAATTCCATATCAGCAACTATGCTGGACATCCTGGTTATCAAAAAATAATAACTGCAATACGTAAAGAATACTATTGGCCAGGAATGAAAAAGAATATGACTGAGTATTTGGCCCAGTGTTTGGAGTGTCAACAAATTAAGGCAGAACATCAACATCCAGTAGGGCTATTACAGCCATTACCCATTCTGGAATGGAAATGGGAAACCATTTATATGGACTTTATAACAGGACTGCCTAGGACGAAGAAGAATAACGATTCTATTATGGTGGTGGTTGACAAGTTAAGCAAAGCAGCACATTTCATACTTGTACAATCCACTTACCGGGCTGTACAGATTGCCCATATCTTCATGCAGAATGTGTTTAAATTACACAGACTTCCAAAAACAATAATTTCGGATCGTGACGTGAAGTTCACATCAGCCTTTTGGAGGACGCTCTTTACAGAATTAGGAACGCAGTTGAACTTCAGTACAACATATCATCCCGAGACCGATGGGCAGACAGAGCAAGTGAACCAGGTAGTTGAAGACATGCTACGAGCATATGTGATGCAGCAACCCACACAATGGGAAGAATATTTGCATTTAGTTGAATTTGCTTACAATAACGGATATCATGCTTTGTTACAAATGAGCCCTTTCGAAGTATTATATGGACGGAAATGCCGCACAACCTCGAGCTGGAGTGGCCCTGAAGATAAACTAAGATTGGGACCAAAGATGCTTAAGGAAATGGAGGATATGGTAAAAGGAGTACGCTCCAATTTAAAGATCGCTCAAGATAGGCAAAAGAGTTTTGCTAATCGGAAAAGAAGGTTCAAAGAATATCAAATCGGTGACCACGTCTATGTAAGAATTCAAGCCCGAAAGAGCATGCTACAATGGAGTGGGCATACCAAATTGGCACCTCGATATTGTGGACCATTCCAAGTCTTGGCAAGAATTGGGCCCGTGGCTTACCAACTCGCCTTGCCAAGTCACATTTGAATCCACAACTTCTTCCAGCTATCTATTTTAAAAAATTATGTTTATGACCCCAAAAATGTAATTCAATGGCAAGACATACGGGTAAGGATTAGTTCTAGCAGATCAGTTTCAAGTTTTTCTTAACAAGGAAACTGACTTGGAACATTTGTGTTGTAGGTCGAACCGGAAGGCGAAATCTTGGTCGAGCCGCTGAGCATTCTCGACCGGAGAGAAGTACAGCTGCGGAAGCGAGTTATTACCCAAGTTAAAGTGCAATGGAAGCACTTTGGGCCTGATGAGGCCACTTGGGAAGACGAAGAATTCATGAGGAAGGCTCACCCGGAGCTGTTCCTAGACAACGGACATCAGGACGATGTCCAAATTTCAGGGGGGAAGGTGTAAGGCCACGAAACTGATGTAAATATTTAATTTTTACTATGGTAAATAAAAGATTACTGAAACATTATTAACAGTTGGAATTTAATAATATTGTTTCTTTTGTTTTAGTAATGTCTCTTGAAAGTTGGAACTTCCCAAGAAAAGGGAAGGCCAAACAGTTGTGGAGTTTTTCCCAAACCCTAACCGTCTTTCCCTAACTAGAAGGGGTTTCCAGAGGAAAAGGGAAGAGGACGAAAAAGGAGGGGTCATTGTACTGTAAGGATAGACAGGGAAGGGAGAAGGAAAAGCTGGCTAAGTTTGGTGAGGACCAGATAGGCGGGCACAGAGTGCAAACAACTTGTTGACGGACAGAGGTCCTGCAATAAGCACGAAGGGGAGGTTCGGTTCTTGAGGAACGAATCTCGTGGATAGGAGTAAAATTAGAAGAAATTAGAAACAAGTAATCTCGATTTCTGAGAGAGGGGCTAAGAATCCAAAGAACCAGGTAAGCAACTGAATTCTGTAAAATATTATTTTTTATTTTTAAAGAAGCAGAAAAGAAAAATGAGCAATAGATATTATCTGAGATGAGATTGCATGACTCTGTTCATTATAAAAAAAACTGTACAGTACACTGTGGATTAAATAACATTGGAGTATAGCATATTGTGTTAGAATTAAAACAATAGCATTGCAATATAAAAGGAGTGGCAATGAATTAAATGGCTATTTTTCCATCTACTTATTTAATATCAAGTGTTGCACATTAGAATTAACCATGAGAAGTTTTCACCTATTTAGAAGACCCTGCAACCTATTTAGGAACATTATAAATTAGGAAATTAAATTATCAGCATAGAGCAAAAAGTTGCTCGAAGCGAATTATCCATGAAACTGAACAATAGAATTCAATAGACGTGCTAGTAAGTTACCAAAAGATTAAAGGACTTGCGGCTTAAGCTCAAGGAAATACCACATAAAACCCCTGCCTCGTATCGAATGAATCATAGGTAGGGTCAGGAATGGATTCTGTGGCCCATAAAGGGGTTTAGATAAATACCTTGGGCAGAGTTCCAGAATGAGATTTCGGAGAATCTTTCTAAACAACGGAATGTTTCGGGTTGCCGAAAGTATCCAAAGCAGAAGGCTGAAGAAACCGAGGTTGTATTCTCCTACTACAGGAGTAATGACTACAGAACAATGATAATAATAAACTCAGGTAGAGCCGCAGTAACGTAGCAGAGCATATAAATATGAGTACTTCAAACAAGATTAAGGGTTCATATAATTGCCGGAGCCGACACAGCAACTGTGGTTAAAACCCTATGTAGGAAGAAACCTGTCTAATAGTAAACCTTAAAAAAAATTGAAATAGAATACCGGCTTTGTGGAAAATTGGGAAAAACATGAAAGAGGTCAAACTATCAAATTCCAGGCAATGAAATTCTATCCGCAATTGGAAGAGTGTGCTGGACTTAGTAGATAAGATGTAAACTAAGGAATAACGGAACACGAGATTTAGTGGACCAAAGCACCCATCTAATTTAATTGCAAAACTGTTAAAACATAACCACAGTACCCAGTGCTAAAACCATTCTATAGCAATATAATTGACGAAAATCGATATTGTGAACAACACATTCATGTATATAATAGACAAGATATTTACATATAAACAGTCTTTCTAGTTAACCGAGAGCAAAAACCCGGAACTGGGTACATCATACGAAGAAAATTAACAACTGTTTGGCCGTTAGCTGGATTGAATAATTACAGTATATAGTAAGCCTAAAATCACCCAAAAATCGGGTCGACACAAATGCATTAACTGTATATACAAGTTTCAATCGGTAAACCCCGGAAAGATTCTCAATCACCCCGGCGGCACATATAATTACAGCAGAAAAACAAAACCCAGCAAAAGAGTACTGCTCCTCCTTAAGATGAGGTTTGTGACCAAAAGGCCAGCACTCCGAGGAGGCCAAGAGCCATGACATGTTGAATGATTTCCACTCTTCTGAACAGAGACTTACCTGAAAAACGAAGGTTCCTTGCTTGAGGTCGATGGCCTTCCACATTTGTTGAACTGATATGAAGTCCATCTGTCTGCATAGAAGAACAAACACATGCATATGATTAATGAATCTGCAAGGGTTTTGCAATTACTACAGACAAACAACAATCCAATTAAACAACAAATCTAACCATGGCATTAGCCTTCACTTATGATGCCATCGCCATCGTCAACCATGGAGCCGGGCTCAAAGAGGGTTCCTACCTCAAAACCATCACGCGGAGGTAGTAACCACACCAGAGCAAACTCCCGGAAAGAAAACTGCAACCAAATGAAGTCGCGCCCACTGCTATTGGGGTTGATGAAAATCCAGATAAAGTCTCCACCGTCCAATCGTGAGGGGGTAGGCATCACCGTGGATCCGGATGTGGATCCCAAGCTGATCTCGTGAGACCGGACAGTCCACCAAGTCACACACATTTCAACCCAGCAGATTAGTAATTAGTATACTTATCCCAACTCACCCGCCTTAGGGTGAGGCGGCTTCATAACCGAGGCCTTAGTGCTATGCAAATGTAATATAATCAAATCAATTCCGAGAAATTAACTACGCCTTTAAGAATCGTAGATATGATTAAATCTGGGTGGTACTGTAGGAAAATATAATAAGTGAATTATGATAATAATTAAAAGAATTTTTTTTTATGGCGGGAAGTAGAATATTGAAGTGTGTAATTACCATATTCTTGAAGTTCAAGTAACATAATGTGTGTATTGCATTTTATGATTTCGTAAAAGGCAAACCACAGGTAGGAAACATAGGGTTTCTTTAAAGTTCAAAGCTAGCAAGGAATCTATTCAGAGAGTTCCTTCCGTGTCACGCTATCACAGGTGTCCAATATTAGATAGAAAGCGGTAGAAAAACAACAAAATAAAAATAATAACAAAGTGAGCGGCAACTGTATTGAATCAAGATCATGTTACTCAAGCTGTGCCGGTTGTTTGCATGTGCTCCGATTTTAGATTATTTTTTGAAGTGCATGATGGGGCACCTACAGAACCCAGGGAAGTGTAGTGTGATATCCTTGGTTTGTACTGATAGTTGAAGTGAAGCCGTAATGATTAACTTTTGGGTTTTCTTCATTGAAATCTGGTGATTTTGGTGAAATCATGATGACTTAGTAAATGGTATTTTTTAATGAAAAAAAATTGATATAATTAAAATACATTAAAATTTTATCAACCTATTTGATTGTGTTTACCATATTTTTATATAGAATAGTTTAATTATAATTAAAATTTGGTAATAAAAAACATTTTGAAGAGTGAATTTTTATTGTTTAAATTGCTTTTTCTAATATATAATGAAATTTAGATTTATGTAACTTTGAATTGTGATTTCAAAAAATTTCTAAAAATTTAAAACAAAATATAGCTCACTTTTATATATAAGAAGAAATGTTATATAAACATTTTGTGTTTTCTTAATTGTCTTCTAGTACAATATAATTTGTGATCTATATTTTTAAATATTTATAAAATCAGATATACAAATTTTATTGAGTGATTTGTATTCTAGTTAGAAGTTATTTACTAAACATAGAAATCTGTAATGCTTATTTTTTTAATATTATTAATCATCTTTTCAGCTATTTAGCTTCAGATTTCGAAATATTCCCAAAATCTAAAAACCAAATCTATAGAATGACTTGTATCCATTCTTGTTTAGATTCACAATTCAAAATATTCCAAAATCTAATAAAAAAGATATATTGGTTGATTTATATTTTATTTCAGTTATAAATATTCTAAAAACATATATTTTTATTGGCTGACATATCTATTCTTATACAGATCTAGCTTTCAAAATATTCCTAAAATCTGAATGACAAAATCTATTGAGTGAGTTGTATTTTAGGTCTATGTTCTCTGCCTAAATCTATAAATAAATATGAAATTGAGTAATGGGTTACATTTTTCAATGTTATTAATCTTCCCTTCACTTATTTGCATCCAGAGAGACAACATGGGAGTGGACAGCTGCAACCGTTTCAAGCATCTGGCAAAGGTGTTCAACAATTTTCTACAATTAATTCAGCACGATAGGTTTCTCATCCTAGTCCGGCCTGGCCGAACAGATAAAGAGTGCAAAAGAAAACACGTTATGAAAAGCGTTCATGCTTCAATTATGATCAGCACCAGGATTAAATCTTAAATCCATGGGCGATATCTTTCCTGAGCTTTCATATCTGCAAATGTCACCCCCAATCTTAACATTGCTGTATTTTCTTGACCTTGCAAGACCTGTAAGACGGGACTTTGATACCATTGCCGCCCTGTACCTCGTGATTTTGCATTGTTAGAAACAACAATCTCAATCCTCCTACCGCGTTCTGCAGCAGCATCTATCCCTCCGGAGCTTAACATATATTTTTGTACTCCAAATTGCTTTCGCATATAAATATGTGATAATTTGTCTATCAGTTATACATATGGATCTCTGTTAGTATAGGGCTTTGAAATTGTAGTGGCCAGCATGGTAAACTAGCGATATTTCCAGGTAATTTGATCATTAATTGCATTAC
The DNA here is from genome assembly GCA_000404065.3 of Pinus taeda. NCBI lineage: Eukaryota > Viridiplantae > Streptophyta > Pinopsida > Pinales > Pinaceae > Pinus > Pinus taeda. The sequence goes on along the minus strand of APFE030503452.1, from coordinate 2,756 downwards.
AATAGAAGACTGTATCTTGGTTATGGATGCTGATTCTTATGAAATCTAAACATTTTCATTAACTAAATGGTTTGGGAATAAATTATCCCATCGAAAAAATAAGAAGCAAATTCTATGGAATATAGACCAGCATGGAATTGCTGAGTAATTTTGAAACTATTTCACCTTGTTTTTTAAAGAGCTTCTGCATACCATCGATTGGAACTCTATATTGATTGGAATTATATTTTGGGAACAAAATTACGACAAGCGAGAAATGTAAATCACATATATTTTTCTTTTGAGAATACGAACATGAAGTTGCATTTGTAGCAGAAATCATCACAAACAATACTAGAATGTAGTGACTTTCTCAAAACATGAAGTTGCATTTCTAGCAGAAAACATCACAAACAATACTGGAATGTAGACTTTTTAATTGAAAGTTTTGGTTTGGTCTGTGGTTTTTCCAACGCTTTGACGAATAGATAGGAAATTTTAAATGTTCAAATCCCTTGAAAAATGAGAAATGTAGAAGAGGGAAATCATTTTGGAAATTAAATTATTATTAAAAATTGGAATAAATCATATTATGATATATGCAAATCATATTTAATATATTATTGATCACAACATTATAAACTTATAGGAAATAAGTCACTTTTAGATTCTAAAAAAGTGCATCTATGATTAAGATATCCTAGAACAATAATTAATATATAGTAAATAACCAAGAAATCACATGATACATGACATGAAGTATTACCTGCAACACGCTTCTTTAATGGTCACATATAATATATCATAACAATAAATGAATCTTTGTTATGTTTGTCTCTATGGTCATTACTAGCACTCATTTTCACTATGGAATTTCACACTTTCAGCTCTTTTCTTAACCACACTTTTGAGCTTTCCACTTGGTCCATTTAAGACATAACTTCTTAAGACCACCATTGATATACTTTGTATAACTGAGGCTTCTCATCCTCTTGGAGTGCAACCATCCTATGGAACTGCCACCATTTGTTGAATACCTGAACCTCCACAACCTGGATCAGTTATTTAAGATAAAATTTTAGGTATAAAATGTCTCTAGCATATAATTCTACAACTTGACCTTGTATAAAATAACATTTACTAAATACACAATTCTACAACTTAATCTTGTATTAAATAACCTTTACTGATGCTCAAAGAACATGACTGATCACACCAACTTAACATTATTGCAAACTATGTATAACTAATAATTAACCTGTTTTTTAAAATTATGCATTTACTATTAAAAAATAACATATTACAACCAATAAATTGCAACTCACGCCAGACCAAGAATACTGCATATAAGATAAAACAATAAAATAATAAATTTCTACAAAAGCATTCTGGAAATCCATGTAGCAACCCATGTCACGTGCCTCATCTAACATTGACCACATGAGGGTCGAATCCATTTTTGAATGGTGGATCAGGGTTCAAACTCAGATATCCATACTGCAGTTTGGATGATTGCCATATCCAAAATATCCTCCAGCCGGCGAATCTGCCTCTCGGCTAACCTTAGGAGAACGCTAATTCACATCAATGGCACAGTCCATGACAGTGGCAACATGGCATTAACGACAGATTGCATGACAGTGGCAACACCATCCAAATTATCAATTAATGATGTTTTGTCCTCGAATCCTGGCATAAATATGATTTCTTCAAAAAGTGTCTACGGGTAAACGGCCCTTTCCCAACAGGTCTGGATTCCGTTCGTTAGCTCGCAGTGGCATGATTTCAATGTGGTAGCTCAAATCCACCGACTTTGGCTTTTCTTATATCAACACGACATCAATATATTAATACCAAAATCCTTCCACAAACGAAAAAACATTTTATATATATTTAATCCATTAAATGGATTTGAAGGATGATGATGCAATTAGTGGTGCGCTTCCGGTTAAGGAAAATTCATAAAATAAATTTACCTTCACTTACTCCTGTTGCGACGACCAATGAGAATATAACCTCACACATCCCCACTGTACTCATAGAATTGTGTTGTGGGGATTTCTCAAAGATCACATTTGATATGATTCATGTGACAACTTTGTTCTCAAATGAAAAGCTTAGCTGCAAATAAAAATTACCGCACTGCAGGTCAACCAAATCTGGGATAACAACAAAATAATTATATCGATGAAGACCACTCCTTCTTTTTTGTGACGATGCAATGATGGTGGGGTGTTGCACACTTTGGACTTCGCCACAACAACAATAATGGACAGACACAGAACAAAAAATCAGATTCTGTTTCTTCATCGAATCTCCTCCTCTTTTGATTCAAAAACCTTGACTAACGTGCTTGGATGAAGATTGAATGTTGTCTCGACTTGCTCCGACTTTTTCTTACTATGGGAGATATCTTACAGAATCAATATTTTGGACAACATTTGATTAATTACCATACATAACATATAAATTTCTCCTCCATTTTTTTCTGCTGAGCTCTCGATCCGTCAAAATTCCTTGGGAATAGTAGAAGAATTACGGATCCCCATTCCACCTAGAACTTGGAGGGAGATCTATAGCCAGCCCTAGAGGCCTGGAATCACCTAGTTTGGGTCAGGACATGTTTAGCCTTACAAGCTATCACGGGTGGATAGCGCCTTACCTTTCTCTTTTACTCCCAAAACCCTAGACACTTTGGATGGAATTACCTTTACCCACACACATATTAGACCAGGAAATGAAGTTGCTGTAGGGAAAAAGAGTTACGATAACCATTC
>APFE030503445.1:0-11723 GCA_000404065.3 Pinus taeda | reverse complement strand
ACATATGGTTGTAATCCTCTTGCTATTCTTGATCTTAATAAAGCTATTCCAGTTTTCCTCCATATTCTTGTATGTTTGATTATATATGCATTTGTATGGTTAATACATATATGGTCCTGTGTTATTTATGAATATAGATCTTTGTTCTTCGATAGTAGTATGCTGCTTTGATTCCATAGGTGCTCTTTGAAGTCGAGCAGATGAAGAAGAAGCGACCAAGATCTATCAGGGAGGAGAGGAATCAAGCAAGGGAACCAAGCGCAAGACTAAGGTTGGTCTCCTTTGTTCGACTCTTATCTATTTTCATAAAGGAAAGCGAAAGTAAACCTTACATGTTTGTTTCTAAGATAGCTACTAGTCTTAGTGGGAATAGCAGCTCCGAGTGGACACTATTCCCGGTAATAGGATCTCACGCTAAAGGTTATGATCCACCTACACACAGATCATGTACTGTCTGACCAAATATCACCACGTCTCACACGTTACCTCGCCACTCTGAGAGAAAACCGACACACTCATCTGTTTACCGATCCTCTAATTCATGCCATCCGTGCTATGAAACTCTGGTCAAGAGTACATCGAAACCATGATGAAGATCAATGTGAAATGCAGTATCCTCTAGACTTTGATGTGACGATGATGTCCCCCGACTTGTAACACCAAATGTTGCGGCTCAACCTACATATCCTGCCAAATTTATCGGTGCCATGTATGCATAAAACATATTTTACACTCAGTACCATATACATGTGATATAAATATGAAATGACCCATAAAACTAAATTAATACTTACCTTCTGGTCCCTATACTCACCCCAGTGGAAGTGGCATGTCAGGTTCACACTGATATTTCATCCTGCTATAAGGATAATTTTCAATGTAAAGGGTCATACAATCATAATGTGTAAACAACTCATGATGGAACACCTGTGTGACTCCCCTTCCTCCTCCTCTCCGTAGTAGCTACCCCTAGTAGCGCATCTCAAGATCCTATGGGTTCCCATCTTATATCTATACATGAGGACAGATAGTGGATATCTTCTCAAAGAATAATTAACATAGTATTGTACCAAAAGTGTCGTCAAGGTTCACTTGCCTCCTGCAAAGACTTAACTGTCATTTCACTGATGAAAGCATCATGTGGGCCCACCCATAATAGGTCATAGCCAAAACACTTTCAATTATGGGGAATAGCCTGTGTCTCTAGCCTCTCTTGATCAACAAGCCGGATAGTAGTGCCCTTGACACGAACACCACATTGATAATGGCACTCCACAAACTTAGTAATGTTCCTCCCTCAAGGTAACACCGGTTGGATATCCCCCACCACTCTAAGAGGAGGTAGTTTGGGCATAAAGTAAATATCCAGTAATGTTAGATCAACCTTGTGTCCCGGCACGACAAAGACCTCCTTTTCTAGATCCCAATAACTCACCATTACAGATAGCAAGGGCCCACTTTGCCTCAATAGAAGGTTCTCAACAAACTTGAGAACTCCATAATGAGCCAATGCCCCTCAAACCCCCTGGATCTCAGATCGAAGTGTATGGAAGTCGCATTCATGCGAGTTGATTTTTAGCTCTGCCATGCCAACAAAACACCACATTTCTTGTCAGTTCAAAGAAGAAAATAATGGTCTACATTGATCAGCTTACAACCCCCACCAGGTCAGCAAACCAACCCTTTCTCCAGCCCCAAATCATAGCTTTCAGCCCAGAAAGTGCGAGCTCACAAGTTTCCAGCTGTTTCCTATGAGCCAGATGGTACTTTTGTACCCAAAAAGTGTGATGCGACTGGGAGGAAGAGTAGGGGTCTGTCATGGAGCTGTCAGGTGCCAAAAATTAGGAAATAAACCACTAAAATAGAAGAGATGATTAAGGCCACCTACCTGAAATTCACAGATCTTGATTATGGTAGTTGGTTTATCTGTTTTGATCTCCAAAATATTTAGGGCCTTTTCCTCCTCTCCAAATTCACCACAACTCACTTACCAAATGAATCCAAATTCGAGGGAAAACGTCCTTTCATGGAAAAATCCTAAATTTTTCTATCTCCCATTGCAACCAGACCATAGCTCAGTTTGATGAACCATCAACACTCTTGGAAAGCCCTCATCGATATCAATAATGGTTCTTGGACATTTTTTGGTGATTTGACAGTTTCCTAGGAAGCCATTTTTCCAGGAATGGTCACGTTATCTCCTCTCAAAATTGAATTTTGTCATAAAGTGACACTTGTATTTTGAAGTCCACCTGCTCTTAATACTTTTCATACAATATGTTGACTTTCATCATGAGTAACTATCATTTACTCATGTTTTCATCGTCTCCACCGGGCTTAGTCTGTGTGGCAGCATCATCTAGTCACCCTTGTTCAAAGCTTCCATGATGAGTCACCTTTGCATTATTGGAGTCTATTTCATCTCCCATTATATCATGTCACAATATTCCATCCATCATTACATCTTGTTCATCCTATGTTTCTCATATTGGCCTGTAGTCATACTGTCCCCCCTCCTCTCCGTAGTTGAGTCAGTCACTGCCAGGTCAACCATGTAGTTTATGCTCTGACAAGGGAAACCCATTTTTTGTACCTCAGTCCCACATTCCCAGTATCCCTGTTGTTAGTCCATTAGTCACATTACTATTTTCCATCGTGCTTTAATTGGGGATCTCCATTGCCTCACCTATCGCAGGTCCTATTCTGTCAACATCAACTCATTTATTCCATATGACTAACCTAGAGGGAGGTATATCCTGGTTGCAGCTCCCATTCTTGTTTGACACCTTGGATCGAGTAGAGGGAATCATTATTTCCCTTTGACTTTGTTGTTTCATGTTCTTTATTCATACACTTGATGGTTGAGTGATGCAGCAGATTCTACCAATGATTCCTGGTTGTGTGAGATATTTCAGAGATCATGAGGAGGTGGCCCTTCCGGTAGCCCCCCACATGCCCGAATGCATTCCTATTATGCCACAACCTTAGATGTAGTTCCACAGAGTTGATGGGTCCAGTCCCTATAGATCACAATATTCACAGCATACACTTCTCCTCGAGATGATCCCTTCAGTTTTGTTAAGTAATTTATAGTTAAACCCATTAACAATAATTAAATAAATAACAATTCATTTCATTTTCTTCTAGGAATGATTAATTAAACCATTTTTCAATTATTATTCCTTGTCATATTTGACCCAATCATGAAAAATAAATAGATAAATAATTAACTAGCTTATTTTTCTCTAAGAATAATTAATTAATCACTAATTAATTATTCCTTTTGTTAAATTTAACTAAATCCCTTAGGAATAATTAAAAAAAACTTTATTTATTTATTATTCCTTAACTAATTCCTTGAGATGATAAACAAATCATTTATTTATTTATTATTTCTAAATAAACTTTAAATTATTTTTCCCTCCCATAGAGATGGGACTAATAAGATTTATTTGTTGCCTTCACATGTGTTATGATAAAATTATTCTCTGTATATCTGATTTCCACTAGACAATTGGAGTTATTACTCTTTCTTTTTATTTTTTAACTATGATTATGGCATAGATTCATACTTTGGCAGGTTTTGTTTCTATCAATTGTTGCAGATCCACAATGATATTGTCAATATTGTTTGTCATCCACAATCTTAAGTTAGTTCTTTTCATACATCTTTGAGAAGAAAGCACTAGAACAAAGGACTCTGGGGTGATGTGGCTCTAGAGACGACCATGTGCCAAACAATTCTTTTCTCCATTATTGTCTTTATTGTCCACATACTCCCGACTATGCATAATCCCGAGACTTGTCCTTTTGCCTCTTTTTTGTTCTTCGAGAGAAGGCCTCCACGATGATTTGGCTGTGAGCTCCTCCACATACTAACTTTCATCAATCATCTCTCTATCTACTTGTTGCATCAACTGCTCCACAATTCAATGCAATTACAATATGAAACTCACAAGACACTCAATACTTTCTTGCAAAATGATTGCCAACATTAGAACATACCTCATCACCCCAACTGCTCTTCGATTGAGGTCATTAACAAACCCATGACCCTTGATTAATTCAATTTTAAGATTAACTAAGGCACAATTCACATAAAGCAAAGGAAACCCATTATTATAGAAATGTTAATGACCTAACTCAACCAAGGAAGCCTCTCATAAGTAATAGAGAGCTATGTTCACTTACTTCTTCAAGGTGGACGCCACTTAAAGAAAATTTGCATATAAAATAATAATTCCTAACAAAACATTACATTTATGTTCCACACAATTAATAACTATCAATAAAGAATATCAAATAATTTTGATTTTTTCATCATTAACAAATAAGGTTTTTAATTATCATAAATTAACACAACCATAAAAATTAAATAATTGGATATAAATAAAAATTCTTAAAAATATCACATAGTTAAGATTCAAAAAGCTCATAAAATATTACATAAAATTAATAATAATAATAATAATAATAATTATAAAAAGAAAAATTAAGTTACAGAGAAAAATCTATACATTTTAAAAAATATGTAACCAGAGCCTTAACTCAACAAAACGAATCATTAAACAAAACATAAAAGGAATAAACGCTTACCTAAAACATACATTTACGAGGGCAATAACTATATTAAAACAATAATATTTAAATTAAAACCGTTACGACTAACTCTTACAAAGATAGTTTGAAACACATTTAAGTTTACATGGTTGACATTGATATTTTGAAATGTTTAAATTTTAAACTAGATCTTTCTACAGAGAATTTACATTCTTAAACAGTGCAATTTCTAAAACAATAACCAAATTATCTTACCTAAACGCAATTTCCAATCATGACCATGATCCAAACTAGAAATCAATTGCCATATTAATTAGACCTTAACAGAGAAGTTGGAGTTGTTCCAGTGAGTCGCCAAGTGTTTTCACCATAACACACCCTCAAAATTTTTTCCTATAACCAAACTTTGGAGCCTCCTTATAGTCATTCCATCTTTCATTTCAAGTCACTAAGGTCATGCTCAATCGTGTTGTTCAACTGTTTAAGTCTCCCTTTAAGAATTATTTCCGTCAAAGCAAATTTCTTATGCATGCTTAGCTCGTGACGCCCTCATATCACACTTCCTTTAAGCAACCCCAACAACCAATGTGTACCCTTGGAAGTCAAGCATTGTGCAATCCTTAATGGAAGCAACTGTGCAGTTCGTTATGATAGTGACTACACAATATCTAAAGATGGTGATTACCCAAACCTTATAAACAGTGGTTCTACAGTCCCTAGAGATAGAGACTGCACAATCCTTATGGACAATTATAGTGTAAGGGCATCCTCTATAGATAGTGATTGTCCACACTTTGTTGACAGCGAGAGTGTACTTTTTAAAGTTAGTCAATTCACTCTTGACTCCTAATTTCATGACATGCCCTAGGCGCACTCACCAATCTTAACCCTAATTGCATGTCTCCTCTCTTTGTATAAATAGTCTAGTCCAGAGATAATCTTTATATTCATATTTTTCTTTGGATTTATATGCATTGTTGGAATATAAGGATAATTCTCTCACTCGTGATTGAAAATGACCCATCTTTTAGATGAGTTCCTCAACTATTGTATTTTTTTCAAGTTTTTCTTTTCCTTGCTTTTTCTCTTACGTGTGTTGTTTCTTCTTGCTGTATCTTTTGAAAGTCCGACTTTTTCTTGCTTTCATTCCTACTTGTGTCCCTTGTGTTTTCTTTGTGTTTTCATGTGTCTTTTTTACTCTTTTACACATATTAAGAGCACCATGGAACGCCTTCTAGAGGTAACTCCAATGCACTCTCTTGCACCATTTTAGGCTATTTACCATTAGAGCATGTGTTAGACATTCTTAAGGCATAGTGCACCTTTTAGTTGTAGTCAACACTTGTGTCATAAAGTTACATATTAATGCTACACTTGGAGATAAGTGTTGCTTTATTGCCATCTTGTTGTATTCATGTTATTTTGGGTATTGTGTATCTTCTTGCTATGTGCATGGGTTTATATATGTGTGTGATTATACCTATCGCATGATTTTATTCTCTTGTCTCGTTGATCTCACACTTAGTCAATTTTGCATTTCTTCATTGTCCTCACATCTTGTGCAACCCATGATCACATTCAACTTCTATCTAAGTGGCGAGTGCTCTCTGTATTATTAAGCCAGAATGATGAAGTCCTTATCTCCTATAGCTATGCACTACACAATCCTTGAGGATGACATCCTTCAATTGTGCATTGAGTAAATTTAGAATTTAAACCCTCAAACTTGTTACTTACACTTGGCATTTGTACAATCCTTGATCAAACTTTCCTTCATTTCACACTATGTAGTCCTAACGGATAATATGGTCATTCTTAAGCCCTTGCAACCCTCACCTGAACAACACCTGGATCCTTCTCCTCAATCAATGTGGATGGCGCAGTCATAGTGTTTAAGCCTGTCATTCTTATCTCCTTAGCTTACCCAATACATATGCCTTCACCAACCCTGCATTATATTTCACATTGTGTAGTGTAAGTGGATAGGGGGGTCATCTCTAGACCTATACAAAATCCAATTGTGCAGTGCCTAGATCCTCCTCCTTAGTGATTACGCACTACGTAGTTACAATGCCTATGCTTGTGATCCAAATTTAAACATGAACGCAACAAATTACGGAGATAACAATAAACACAGAGATGCAACGGAAATAATACTTCATTTTATTAATGTAAAATACTGAACTATGCTTACAAATAGAAATGGAAAAAATCAGCTAGGGCGATGGTAGCCTATCTCTGAGAAGATATGTGGTGGCTACATGCCTATGAATATCCTTAAAATGAGGCTCAAGGGCCTTTTTATTATTGAGTAATAAGAGAAAAACCTAAACAACCAAAACCCTAGTGTGCGGAGATGTAACACCAAGAGTTTATGGGCCCCGTTGCAGTGAGTTGGACAACCAACTTCCTGGGGTCATGACCTGGTGATATTATCTCCATTTGATGCCCATGATAACCCATTGGAAAGATATCTCTAAGGACTATCATGGAGAAGGTTATTTTAGATAGAAAATTGCTGGCAATAGATTTCCAAAAAAATGTCATTTAGGGCCTCAAAATGGCTTCGGAAGTTTAGGACCTGAAAAAATGCTAAAAATAGTAAATTGTGCTACAATTAAGGATACTGAAAAAACTAAAAGAAGAAATGGTGGGGGTCCACGTGGAAATGGTGGGTAGCCACCAATATCCACCTGGATCATTCCTCCCCCCTTAAGAAGTAATGGTCCCCATTGCATTGAGTTCCTCCATGAGATGAGGGAACTTCTGCTGAACTTGGTCCCTAGTGAGCCACTTGCCTTGGTGAGGGAGTTGGCCTTCTTTGACAACTAGATACAGTTAGATATTTTGTTGTTGAGTGTGTTTGATATATTTGTCCACGATCCGATCAATTGCAGCTTGTTCCATGCCATTTAGATTTAACTCTGTGGGTGTGAGCAGTTTTGCAATATCAGATGTGTCTAGGAATGGTGGAAAGTATGGCTGAAGGTGGTCCACATTGAACACTGGGTGCAGGCCAAGGAATAGGCGAATGCTGAGCTCAATTTCATTGTCTACCACAAGCTTGGTAATAGTGTAAAGACCATATTAGAGTGGTCTGAGTTTCCGATAGTCTCCGGTAAGGTGTTCCTTTTGCAAATGCAACTAGACATAGTTTCCCACCTGAAACTTGTGTGGTACGCGATGCTGATCATGTCACTGCTTGTACTTGGCATTTGATTTCTCCATAATGTCATGGACCTGCTGGTGAATATGTTGAATGTGCTCAATGAATCTATTTGTCTTATCTGTTTCGAACTGGACATCATTCGAATATGTGTGAGTAGTTACAAATGGCATGGCCACATCAATGGCACATAGTGGTTAGAATTCCAATCACACCTGAAAAGGGTTGTGGCAAGTCAAGCTATGGAGAGCTTAGCTGTAGCTATGCTGAACATAGGGGAGGATCTCGTCCCATGTGTGTAGATGCTTTTCGTTGGACATGCGTTAAATGTGTAGGATCATCATGTTGACAACCTCTATTTGGCCATCAGTTTGAGGATGGAAGGCTATGGAGTTAGTGAGTTTTGTGTCCAGCATCAAGCAGAGAGTGGACCAAAATGTAGTGAGGAACCTACTGTCCTGATCTGAGATGATAGACTATCAGATGCAAAAGTGTATCCACACTTGTTCAATGAAGAGTTTAGCAGTGGCTTTAGCTGTGATATTCTTCTTGCAGGCTGCCATAATGGCCATTTTTGAGAACATGTTGACGACCAAAAAAACATAGTGGTTTCCATGCTTAGTGGAAGGAAGGGCTGACATGTAATCCATGGAGATGAATTCCCAAGGTCGACTAGGGGTAGGCAGTGGGGTATAGAGGCCTTTCTTCTTGATGGTCGGTTTGGCAATGGCATAGGCATTGCATGATCTGATGTACTTCCTAAAATCTTGTCAAAGATTCGGCCAACATCCTGACTATAGTGTGCTTCCCAAATCATTTTGGCACGCTCACTTGAAGGAACACAAAGGTGACCCAGGTGGCATAACAGGGCATCCTGGAGGTGAAAATCTGGAACACGCCAACCCTCCAAGAGTGTATGGTATGTGTGGCTGAATTCTGGGTCACTTTTGTAGAGAAGTGGCTAATCAGAAGTCTCGTACCCACAAGAGTTGAGCACGATGGCTAATTCCATGATCGGTGGTCAACTGAGGTAATCTGCAACATTATTGGTGTTTCCCTTCTTATACTTGATATTCAAATGTAGTTGTTGCAGGTATGTGGACCACTTCTGATGGCGACCATTATACAATTTCCCTTGGGTCTGTATGAACTGCAAAGGTTGGTGGTCTGTGTGGATGACCGTTTTCCTTTCCTAGAATGTAATGCTTCCATTGTCGGCAGGCCTGGACAATGGCATACATCTCTTTTTCATAAGTGGGATACTTCTAGACTGTGTGTGAAAGTGTCTCGCTATGATCTGCCACTCGATGCTCGTGTTGAGTAAGGACTGCCCCAATAGCATAGTCAGAGGCATCTGTCTCAACCTCAAATGGTTGTTGCAAGTTTGGTAATGTGAGCGTTGGTGCATAGCAGAGTTGATCTTTCAACTTTGTGAATACCTTTTGTTGAGATTCAGATGAAAATAATTTTTCTTTCACTCCTCCTGTGATGACTTGACTCAAGGGCCAAGTGATATTAGAAAATCCCAACATGAACCTGCGGTAGAAGTTGGCAAGACCTAGAAATTTGTGGAGCTCTCTCAAAGTGGTTCGAGATGGCCAATCCCGAATGACTTGGATCATGGCTAGATCCACATGCACCCCCTGTTCATTAATAATGTATCCTAGATACTAAACCTAGGTCATGCCAAATGTTCATTTCTCTAAATTGGCACATAACTTGTGTTGCCACAATGTTTGGAGAACATGTCGGATGTGGTGGAGGTGCTCTTCCAAACTCTAGCTAAAGATCAAGATGTCATCCAAGTATACCAGTAAAAATGAGTTAGAAAATGGTTTCAAGATGTCATCCATTAGCCTCATGAAGGTGGCAAGAGCATTCGTCAATTTGAAAGGCATAAATAACCATTCCAAAAGGCCCTCCTTGGCTTTGAAGGCAGTCTTCCACACATTGGAGGGTTCGCTTGGTACTTGGTGATATCCTAGCTTCAAATCGATCTTGCTGAAATATTTTCCCTCCTTTAGTTGGTCCAAGAGGTCATCAATCCATGGGATCGGGTACCTATTACGAACAATGATCTTGTTAGTGCCCGATAGTCAATACAGAGTCTCCAAGTCCAATCCTTCTTCTGTACCAACACAATCGGGCTCCCACAGGGTGATGAACTCAAATGGATGTGACCTTTCTACAACAGCTCCTGAATATGCCTCTTCATTTCATCGTTCTTTAGAATGGAGCACTGATAGATTGGTCCATTGGGCAGTGATGCACCTGGGGTCAAATCAATGGAGTGCTTGACCTGACAGTGTAGAGGAACCCTTGTGGGGGAGGTGAAGATGTCCTCCTACTCCTCCACAACCTCGTCCATCTGTAGTTGTCATGTGGAGGGGCCCTGTCTAGAGGTCATGGCCATCGTCTTCTTCTTTCCTTGAGGGCGTATCATAAGCAACATAAATTTCCTGGTTTTGGAAATGAGCTTACTGCATTGTTTTGCAGTAACCAAAGAGATGGCGGTAGGTGGTGCTACCTTTGGTATCTTGTACAACTTATTTCCCACAGTAACACTAACAACACAGGGCCTTAATTCATACACAGCATTTCTCTTCCACAAGTATGGTTGTCTTAAGAATACATCACAAACTTAAAGGGGAGCAATTTCACACAATACCTCATCCATGAAAGGCTTGATGATGTATGGAAAGTGACATTGTTGGCTCACATGAAGATCTCGTCCTAGGTGAAGCCACCCAATTATGTATGGTTTTGGATGTGTTATGGTCAGTAAGCCTAGTTGTTTCACGACCTCTTCTAAAATGAGGTTCTTTTGGCTCCCACCATTAAGAATGAACTATAGCAGGGAGCCCTTTACCCACATCTAGGAGTGGAAGAGATGCTCCTCCTCCTCTGGATCTTCAGGTTCCTCCTTCTAGATCTTTGTGGTGGCAACAGCGGCATTGGGCTCCACATCGACAATCTACTTCCCTTTGTCATTCACCTTGTTGGGTTCTAACTTAGAGTTAGAACATGCATTTGATTCTAAAACCTTTAGCCCAGCAACCAGTGATTTCTTGGCCTGACACTCACTTGTGTTGTGGGTGGAGCTCTTATGGAACTGACACCACTTTCCCGTGTCCTTTTTTGGCTTCATGACACTATTCTTTGCTTGCAGCATTACTGGGTTCTCTTGGGCCACCTCACTGTATCTTTGTCCTTTGCTCTGTAGTTTTGGGGGCACCTTTCCCTTACTTCAGATTCGTAGATCCAAAATCTTGCTTCTTATATTTAAACTTTTTCTCGACCTTGATGGCATATCTGCATGTCGTGTCAAGCGAGGAGATGTTTAGGAATTCTATTTCTTCCCAGATGTACTTGTGCAAGCAGCCACAATTGTCACATTGAATGAGTCAAGGTTATGGACAAGATCGACCTCCCTAGTATCTAAAGATATCTAGTGACAAGCAAGCTAATCAAAAACTATCTTTCTCTAAATATGCAATTAAAAACAAAGGCAAACAAGTGTTTTCGTCCTACCTTGGGTCCAATGCAAGTTTGTGGAAGCCTTGCTCCCTTGCTCCAAATGAGCTTCCTTGAAGTAAGTCTGCAAACACAAACAAGCAAACAAATTAAATAGCACTTGAAAATCCAATATCATAAAGCATATTCATCATAATGATCAAGGAGATTATGAAACAAACCACATAAGACAATTTGTTGAGAAAAATGAATCTGATTGTATTAATTCCAATCAAAGAAGAACTTTACAACCTGTGCCTTGATGCTATACAAGCTCCTCCTAGGGTCCGACAAGAAGTCTCCTCTACTTTGACAAGTTTCACTCACTTCCCAATGAAACTAAAAGGTATGTGATCTCTCCTCTTAAGTTTAACTAGGAAGTCCCAATTCCATCAGCATTTACCCTTAAAAATGTTCAGCTTCTAACCTCCCTAGCAACTGACCCAATGCCTTAATTTATAGTGCAATGGAGGGAAGTTACTAG
>APFE030503442.1:14685-32576 GCA_000404065.3 Pinus taeda | reverse complement strand
GGAAATACTACATGCACTTAAGAAATGGTGACCTTACCTAATGGGAAGACACTTCAAGGTAAAAACAGATCATGATAGTATTAAATAATTTTTAGAACAAAGATTATCCTTTGAAGAGCAACAAAAATGGGTGAAAAATATGTTGGGTTATGACTTTGAAATCATCTACAAAAAATGGAAGCAAAATGTTGTGGGAGATGCACTCTCAAGAAAGGATGAGGATGTGGAAGCATTGTTGTGTGCCATTTCTATTATTCAACCAGATTGGATAAATGAAACAAGGTATGAATGGAAGAAGGATGAAGAAGTGTGGCCACTCACTCAAGAGTTGCAGAATATCCCAGTTCAAACAATATTTCCAAAACTTGACGAGGAAGGAAAAATCATATTGGATCCTAGAGCAGTCACAGAAACAAGAACTCGACAGCTACGAAATTAATCAATTTTAGAGTATCTCATCAAGTGGAAGAACTTACCCACTGAAGATTCCACATGGGAGGACAATAATTTTATAGAGGATAATCAAGAACTACTCAAGCGTTGAGGACAACACTTTTTGAAGGAGAGGGGCATGTTAGGTCCCTATACTACTAGTGTAACCCCTTATTGTTATTAGTACAACGCCCTTATGATATTGTTGTGCCCATGTAGTCCCCATATTGTTATTATTGAGCCCTTACATTATTATTGTTATGTCAGCTCTGATTACATTATTACCCCTTAGACTCCTATATATAGAAAGGAAATCTTTTCATTTGTATCATCCAAGAATTGTTCATTTGTGTAATGTAAAGGAGGTTGCCCCGTCGAAGAGGCTGAATTCTAAGGCATTGATCTATCTTTTCTATCTTTTTGTGAGTTGGTTTCATAACATTCTCATGTTTATTTTCTATTTGAAATTGATTATACCATTAGTAAGTTGAGCCTATGCTTTTTGAAGGTTACATTGGGTATTCAAAAGGTCCATGCATATGTTGAGAAGATTACTCTAAATTCTAGAAGGTTAGGCCCTATAATGTTCATAAGGTCACTTTTTTGTTCATAAAAAGTTTATCCAAACATTTATCATTTTGACCTCACCATTTAGAAAGAATAAATAATGCACCATATATTACATTAAAAATCAATTTGGATGAAAATGCTAGAGAACATAAAAAGGAAATCCTCTAACTATATAAATCTAGAGAACATAAAAAGGAAATCCTCTAACTATATAAATAAGGAGAGATAGCATAATCACCATGGTCGATCCCACATCATGCTAGTAAACATAAGGATATCCTCATTGGGTGACTTTACGTTAGGTCTAAAAAAAGTAAAAAAATTGTTTCCAACCCCAATTTTACTCAAATTAAGGTTTGCATTCAAACACAAATTACCTAGGTTCATATATTAGCTTATAGAGTAATTTTTTTTAAATAGGCTTCTTAACTTGATCATGGAACAACAATAACTTAGGAAAGGACATACAAAACAAATTTGATGAGTCAACATTACTAATCAAAAGTTCTTGACATCATAATATTCTCATGCATATCTCAATTGAAGTGGATCCTCATTTTCTTCCTATTCTAATTGACCTTAGGAGATTCTCTTTATATATCATCACTGCATTGTTCTTACCATATGTAATGGGTGTATTCCAAGCTACTTCATCACATCTTCATAGCTCAGTAAAAAATATTTCAACCAATTAATCATTAAACCTATCAAAATATCCTCTATTAGTTATTCATGTACGTGTTGACAGTGCTCGACCCACCAACATGTCAGGGGATATCCTCGGTAAGAAGTCCCAACTAGACCTCAGACCATTTTGAGTAGGAGTCCCAACAGTGGGTAGTACGGTATCTCCTTGACTGTGATCACACTCAAAGGTAGGCAAGATGTCTTCGTTGGAAGCAAGGGTGTGACCTTGTAGCAAGTCAAGGAAGATGCATGGAAAGGCTCTAACATGTGGAAGGGAAAAGGAGTGTGCCCTTTAGAAGCTTGTAATAGTACGATGATTGAAAGGGAACACACACGCTGAAAGACATCACAAGATGGAAGGAAGAATAGTTGACAATCCAAATTGATGAGTTAAGCCAGCAACACTCTTTGATAAGATTCTTACAAACATATACAGAATATTCCATACATACATGTGTAAGTTACAACTACATACATTATTGGAGTAACTAGAATATTCGAACTACAATAAAAATAGATGCATGAAACGTGTTGGAACTTCTATATTAAAAGAGTGAAAGATCCAATAATAAATACTACCATAATAGCCGCTAGCCCCAATAGTAGAACATTACAGTCATTTCCACCTACTCATCCAAAGAGATGTACTTGCTCTGCATTGTGGAGAAGCCAAGGCTCATTACAATACACTCCAAGATTTCTTTAAGTTATACCTCTCAGAATATTGTCTCCCAAAATCATGTACAATGAGTTATGAGGTTCTATATATAGCAAAGGGTGGGTGACCCTTGACATTCCCCTTTATGACTCTTCAACTACTATCATGACTCTTAAACTTACACATGATCTTTTACATTCCACTATTGACACTTGGTATTTTACTTTACAACATGGTTACAATACATTCTACACATGTACCCATGTGAGACAAAAATGGGCTTGAGTAAGCCATACAAGACATCACTAAGACTCGGACAGGTATGGGAAGACTAACTCATCAACATCCTCTTCATGATCGTTGGTGCTGAACTAATGCCAAGGTAAGTAGTATGCTATGTCTGCTTACTCCATGGTGACATCCTTTTGAAAGAGAACTCTTACCTTTCTAGCATCTGGGTACACTGATCTAGAACCTCTATCCAACTCGTAATGTATCATGTGCATTTGGACTAGTTACATACTTTTGCATAGTTTCTGCGCTCATATGCAAATATGCATTGGTGGCTATGCACATCAACTACTCAAAGTACATGCCTAGCTTCAGTCATACTTGTCTCTTTTCTTTCGCCTCAGCGAGTGTGCCAATGGATGGGATCACATGCATACGCACAATGAAATCCATTCTCCTGAAAACTCGTGCTTGCGAATCCTGTAAGCTGGTGATGAATTTTGGGAGTTCCTCATAGTTCCGGATCTAACTCTAGATGCATGTTTTCAACTCCACTTCCTTTGGAAATTACAATAGGGCTCCCTTGTACCTCATTGTCCATATCTTCATGTGATCGTCAATAGTGTGTATGCTTGTTAAGATGCATGCTCTCCTAGCACAATGCTGCTACCAACCATTAAGATGGACAACTGAATTATGCATAGTGACTAATTAGAAGTACAACTTCTAGATGACTATCTTGAGAGATGATAATTCATCAAGTATCACTTTCTTTCACTCTACTCTAGAGGATGTTGTAGATTGCTCTTCTCTCTACATGGTCGCTTGCAATTCCTTATCCATGTGCTCATTCTCATGTATCAAGAAACTCACACTTTTACTAGTGGCTTTGGCATATGTCTTTGTAGCATCGGCCAATGCAGATGGATGTTTGCGCACATCATATACGGTCTCTCATTATCGAAACTGTGTAGGAGATGCATGGGCATCTGGGGTTGACATTCTACATGACTGCACAACCCTATGTTGTGACTCATCAAAGGATATGTTGTGCACATCTACTTCCAGATTATCCTCAAGGATTTCAATGTCTCCTTAATTACTTAGGACTTGCTCTACTCTCGGATTTGGTGAACCCTATAGAGTGACCTATCAGTCATTGAGCATGAGGTTTGTATCCTAATCCTGCTCCAACTAAACCAAATCTATGTCCATCTGTTCCAATATCTATTCAATCTCCTGAGAAAATTCCTGCTCTGACAACTTCTCACCCTGTTTGCTATCTGCCAGCTATTCTGATTCACTAACTTGTATATGCGCAGTCTCCTCAATGTGTGCAGACTGTGATTCCTATTATTCCTCTTCTTGTTTCACTTTCTTCTCCCTTTTGCACAAATCTTTTTCTTCCCTTAGTGGTTGCTCTACCTCCTGTGACTTCCTCT
Organism: Pinus taeda; assembly: GCA_000404065.3. NCBI lineage: Eukaryota > Viridiplantae > Streptophyta > Pinopsida > Pinales > Pinaceae > Pinus > Pinus taeda. The sequence continues at coordinate 28,556 of APFE030503442.1, read as the reverse complement.
TTCCATCCTCCAGTCTATGCTTATACCTTTGTCTTTGCACAATCCTTATGTTCCATTGTCACCTCTTTGTTTCAGTCTCCAAAGCTTCTCTTTCTACAACTGGATATTCCTTGAACTTGCAACTTTTCTCTGCCTCTGGACTCTCGACAATATTCCTTTTTCCTTTGTCTGACGTAGGTTTGCTGCTCTCTACCACTGTTGTTGTTGTTGTTGCTTCTCTCTCAAGTGTTGTTGCCTTCTACATTGCTAACCATTCTACAGCCACTCTGACTGGTTCATCAAGCCCTAAGGAGCTATAGCAGTATCTCCATGTGTCTTCCTCAAGCTAATGACATGCCCCATGGATCCAAGGATGATACACTCTCGTATAATGGTCCTTCACTACGTAGTGTGGGTCGTATGGTTTAAAATGTTTTGTATCGAAGGTGAATCCCTTGAATTCCTCTGTTTTGGCCTCAGCATGCTTGAGACTCTAGATCTCATACAACCTGATCCACAAATGAAGATCGGGCCAAGGTGCCTTCTTCTTCCTCTGGATTCTTGCTAATAACTCTGTTGAGATGCAGTATGAAACCTCTTGCATGACTAGCTTGTCCATGGAAAACTTCGGTAACACATGTGGATCCTTCTCCGCACTCTACATCCGAATGAAGGTGCCAAGGGGTGAGGCATACAAATATGCTATGTTAACCAATGCCTCCATCGCTTCCTGTGACATGCAAGGTAGATCCTACTCAAAGATCATCCTTTACACCAAGGTGACAAAGTGGTGTGATAGTTGTCGTATTACTCCACGGAAGTTGCACTTAGAGAACAACCTGCAATAGATGTGCATAGAGAGTTCTCAAGGTGTCTGTGCCAAACCCAAGCCATGGAAATATTGACAGGAACAGATTGCATAAAAAATGCAAGCGGACATGAAGAAATTTTATTGTTGACCCCTGGGTGGATGTCAGACATTTGTTACTTCCCCCTTTAGCTAGAGAGCCAACATGTCGAACCAGCTGAAAGCTCTTCCTTCGTTCACCAACTCATCCAACACAATTACACAACTCTAGAGGAAGGTCTCTGTACTCTCCTGGCCATATAATGGCATGCAAATATGACCAAGAACTAATAAGGCTTCCAGAGTGTTTGTGTCTTGTATACCTAATTGGGGTCATCCTGAACTTATATGACTCTCTTACCAACCTCTTCAAGATGTCTCTTAAGTTTGCATTGCTGCTGCGATTGGTAAAGAGTGCATTCATTTTGTTCACCGGTTGTGGCAAGTGATACATCTCCTGAAAGTTGTCTCCCCTGAAGGTAGCAAGTTATGTTCCACTGACAATGCTTATTACCATTGTCTCTGGATCAGTATGCAAGACAATCTAGTGGATCTTGTCTACCCATGGAAATGCGGGATACCTGCATGCAACCCGGTACAAGCCATACTTGTGTATCTTGACATAGACACTGTGGTCCTCCAAATTCTCCTCAACGGTGCCTGAAAAGATTTCATTGATGTCCTATCATGTGATCTTGATGTCCTTGTCCATGAACAACTTAGTATCTTCATATATGGGCAAGCTCGTAGACACTTTCTCGACCACATCTGTAGTTGTGCTCTCTATGTTGTCCTTTGACCCTGCTCACTTGGAAGCCATTGTACCTGTACTACTAAGAAACTAATGAACACTTGTGATGCGTGGAGATAGAGAAATTCTCATGGAAAGAAAAATGTCAATTGAAAACCAAAATCAACTTGATGACTAACATGCAACACACCTGGGTGATTACTTGGGAAAATTGCGTAGTTTTCTCTGGGAGAAGCTAGCAGACTAACTGTTGTAATTGTGTAGAGCACAGTCCAAACTACTAGTGAGATGATTGACTACTGAAATTGCATAGATCACAGTCCATCTTGGCCTGCTGAGGACTGGAACTTCATAGTGTGCAGTTTCAGTGAGCATGACTACTACCCGAGAAATTGCATTGTGCAATCCCAGGGGAAACTGACGCACTGCCTCTCAAAACCACGTAGAGCAGAACCTAGGAGGCTAGTGTGAGGCAAGCTCCACATATTCCAAGGAGTAAGGGAAGGCCTTCCATCCCATAGATGCGCAGTGCAAGCCGGACAAGGCAAGGTCCAGGCTAAGAAAGCTCAGACCTGCCGACAGGCGACTAAAAATAAGTAAGTACTAAAAGAATGTGCAAAGCTGGCGCAAACATGAGTGAATGAACATGCATGTAAATAGAGTCAGTGTAGGGTTTAGTAAAATGGAAAAAAATGAAGTGTGTGAGGTGAGTGGCCGCAACGACGATTGTTAGTGTAAAAACAATGTTACGCATGTGACAACAAGGAAATGCAATGTAGGGCTCAAAAAAATGCTTCTATAACCTAACATGCATTGAAATGACAACAAACATTCAATAAAACCAAGCAAACAACACTCACACAAATCAAAATATGAAAAGTGACAAAAAGTAGCAAAAGACATGAAAAGCAAACTTAGCCGGAAAAAGTTGTGATGAGTGTGCCGAAGGTTCCTAGATGTGTTAGGAATGCCAAGGCTCCAAGATCAAAAGTTAAGAACGAGCTCTAAGGCATCAAATATATCTTTTTGGCAAGATCAAGGCTTATGATGCACATGCCACAAAATCTAGGAAAAAGTGACACTTGGTGGGTGGTTTCTAAAACAAATTTTGCATATAACCCCCAACTGCTAAAAATAGATCCCCAAAATCTAGGGATTACTTTTCCTTTTTTTTCGAAAAATTTCCCTTGCATGCAAGGCAATATTGCATAGTCCTAGAGGGAACTGGTCAACTTGTGAGCGCATGCAATGGTCAGTAAGCCACAGGATTATTTTTATGCAATTTCGGCGGATATAATTCTTTACAATAGTGATTGAATGCTATATGAAAACTTCTTATGGAAGATATACTTCCATGAGGTATTGTTCTATACCAGACTCTAGCACCCTCCTCTAAAGAATACATGAACAAAATCATTTGTACATCTACAAGAAAAATACCTTAGTGTTTCATGCATTCATGAAATTCTTTGAGGTGTTGGTTAGGCCTTCTATCTGTGTTCCCACTGAATATGGAAAATAGGTATACGATTCATGAAATGAAGGAACATGATTTGGATAACTAGAGATAACAAAAAAATCCAGTGGGGAAAATTTGTTGGCCAGGAATGCAAGAATGGCCATCTCGAAAACTTCCTTATATAAGTGATTGTAGGTTCAAAGGTAGGGAAATTTTTCGGTTGTTGTAGCATCAAAGTGAGTATGAGGCTTCTTGAAAGCCATGATGATCAAATAGAGATATGCACAGTCGAGTCGCCATGATGTTTACCATAAAATGAAACAGTGGCGTTGCCAAGGTGAAATATCTTCAACACTCACTTCCCTTACTCACCTAACAAAGGAAATGTAAAAAAAAATCGTACCCATAGAAAAATATTCTAATTTGTTCCCCAGCAATAGCGCTAGAAAGATGTTGCCCATTCAAATTTCACCAGCAACACAAGTGCTATAGGGGAGATCGAAAGCCTCCTAGAGACAGCCTCTGGGTTGATTGTAGACCAATGCCTAGGACATTGTAAAGAGAGGAGTGCTTAAGAGATAATCTATGAGGGGTTTTCAATACTCCAATTGTCACGTAAAAAGGTAATAGGATGGGTTTGGTTCAATAAGACTTCACTTAGGTAGTTTCAAGCCAACACATGGATCTAAATGTTGGAGGTATATTGGGGAAATCTCAAAGAGAAATGGCCTCTTCTTCTGGTGGCTGACACACAACAATGCGATAGCTTAAAACTGAAGTTGTAGAAATGGTGGAGAGGAGGAAAGGAAGAAGGGAAATACATGCATAGAGTTGTAAAAAATAGAATCCTAAGCACTAATGTTCCAGCAGAGATATGGAATTTGATCTATGGGGTTGTAAACAACATAGAATCTTAAGAAAATATTTTCCAATAGAAATATGGAAGAGGGAGGAGGTGGAGTGATAGAAATAGAGAGGTGAAGAAGAAGGTTTTAGACCAAACATGACATCGGTATCGTTCTCTGCCAAAAGCTAACATAGATCTGGGCTAACCCAGGTCTTACAGGTTAATCAAATACACAATTATATCTCTAATTTTATAGGTACTACAATGCCAGTGAATAACGCATATGGGTCTATGATAACACAAGTATTGTTTTCTATTGAGCGGCTAAGATAAATCCGTAGATTAGAGAGGAACCAACTACACTTATTATACTATTTCAAATGAGGAAAAACAAAAATGAAGTGAGATTACCGAAAGGAACATGCTACACATTAATCATGCTTGGAATCAGCAAGGCAAGGTCATTTATCTTAAAGGGTCCAAATAACCAGTTCATACATTCAACACGATACCAGTGAAGCCCCCATGAAAAACAAATTGAACCAAAATGGCTTCTCAGAATTCAGACCCTGCGGGTGAGAAATTCTGGGACCAGCCAACCAACCCCTGTTAGAGTGTTTCTTCCCCCTTTTTATAAGAAGAGGTGGAGCTATAATCACAGTTTACAAAATATCTCAGTCCAGGGCGAGTTGTCTGACGGACTAGCTACCTAGGCCTGCGATGGCATTGTTGCCCAAAAATGTTACAATAGGGATCTTCTCCCTTTCTTGGAAATAACTGGAAATTGCAGAACTAATGAAAGGAGGAAAAATGAAAGATGAAGGAGGAGGTGTCCCTATGATGTTCCAGTAGAGGCCCCTGATCAAGCCATGTCCCTGTTGTGATGTGTTCCTCTACTATGGATCCTTTTCTATCATTTCTTCCTTTACTGCATGACTGACCAATTCTTTGGAATAGGGAGTGGGTCGCTGCAAGTGCCTATCTCGACAATCCTTTTCTGTGTAGAGGAGTGAGGCTCCATGTCGAGCCATTAATTTTTCTTGAGCCTCACATACTCATTCACTGCAACACCATACTCTTATTCAATGCTCCAGTTGTCAACCCATACGCCTTTACTTCCCTGTACCATGTTCTCGGAGCCTTTCTGTAATTGGGGCCTTTACTCTTGCAGACGCTGCAGAATGACGAGTTTCAAAGTTCCTTAGCCCCTTTGAGTTTAGCCCCTTACACTATTATTTTATTTATATAACCTGGGGATATAACCAGGGTCTTAGCCATCGAGCGCTGAGACCTTTAGAAATGTGCTTGGGGGCTTGTATCCTTTGTAACGCAAAATCTCGCATCCCAGCGATTTACAGTGCTTCCCCCTAAGACTTCCCTTTGAACCATGCGATCGTAGATCTGTAGGGTTGGGCCCATCGGAGGTATCGCAATCGCACTGCTAGAGGGGAAAGGCCCATTACCTTTTTTCCATAGTGTGGGTCGACTTCTTCGGACACGAAATCCTTATAAAATAGGACATATGAAACATCGCATCCCAGAGGATTTCCCGTATATTGCAATTGCAGGATGGGAAGGAATATCGACGGAGGAATAAACTTTTCTTCATACGATCACTGTTTGTTGATCTGCGAGATGATGTCATCATTGCCACATGTCACCCTGTGAGTGGTGACATGCGTCACCCAGAAATGCCCCCATAGGACCCTTGAAAATGCCGAAAATGAGTGACACGTGTCTCTCGAACGGCCACATCACCTTTTGTATTGCCACGTGGAAGAGAGAGAAAGTGTCCGCCTACCCTTGGTTTTTCCATGAAACTCCTTTGTAAACTGATTTTGGCCTTCCCAGACACTTTTACACTGGATTGAAAAATCAATAGTTCACGGGGCTTTTAAAGTGGTAGCCCCTCTATTTCGTCGATTGCCGATATCATGGGGTTGTGAGACTATAGGATTGCGATGTGGAGGACTACAGGATGCAGGTTTTTGACAATTCCAATATGCAAGATTGACTATGCCCAGGGTCGCTAACCCCTAATATGCAATACACAGCTCTACCTGGACCCACCGATAACCAATTTTCTGTCTGCCTTGGTCCTTTTGGCTTTCCTCTTTGCTTTCTAGCTTTTCAAAGGGCCGCTTCAGTATGCTCTAACTTCTAATCTAGAAGTATATTCTTGGACTTCCATATACCATAGGAAATCTCTTTCTGAGCGTTGAGAAATGGAGGGGGTCTAATTAAGCTCTGATAGCTTCTGTGTCTTGGGAAATGGCTTCAACATCGCTTCTCTTTTGCACTCTTTTGACAACTGCAAGCATATTTAGCAGTGAGTGACAACAGGCACATTGGTTAACCCATGTTGTTGAAGGCATGGTTCACGAGAAGGATAGTCATGCAAAATAGAAAACATGAAAGATATAACAATGAAGACCAACATGCTCAGAGTTTAAATATATCCATAGAAAAGAAGAGAATAAAAGCACAAGACAAGCATTCCATAGATGTATCATGGTCATACTTCACACTGCTGCATATGACAAACATGTACACTATTTTGATCGTGACAAATGAGAAAACATGAGAAAGAAAGACAACTTGCACTTAGCAAGAGTGCTCATTGTGTGTGATTCCTCCAATGCATGAGTGATGATATCATGTGATTCAAGTGGAGGATGTGAATTTTGTGTATTGGATTGATCTTCAGTGCATACAAATGAGTGATGAGGAGCCTTGGGTAGTTCAACAATTTCCTGATTGGAATTTAAACTAACCACAAGATAGTGAGGGCTTGACATAACCATCAGCTTGGGCTTAAGAGCCTCAACAGCCTATGGGGTTTTGACTTCATCAATAGATAGATCATCATAAATAGGTGGCTTGGAAGTATCAACAATGATTGAATCAACATTGTGATCGAATATAGGAGTAAAGAGATCACGACAACTACGATCAGAAAAATCAATGAGTTCATTGGCATCCTCATGATCTGATGAATCATATAGAGGGAAAGATGAGAAGCAAGAATGTCCACCCTTTATGTTTCTAGAAATAGTAGATGAAATGCTGAGTGCATTCTAAATGAAATATTTTTCCTCTCCACTTTCAAATGATGGACTGACATCAGGTGTAATCTGCGAATGATTGGAAGTCGATGCATCCGGGGATGAATTTTCATAAAGAAAATCAGAGATAGCAGCATCACCAAAGATTGTTTAGAGAATTTTCGACGAAATCACATAGATAATCATTTTGTCGACGCGTTTAGAACCAACTAGTGTGTTTCATTGTCAGGAAAAAGAGGAGGCGAGAATAGAAGGAGGTTACTCTTCATTGTGGGTTCATGTTTAGATTCCTAGTCATACTTATCGTAAACGACAACGCAAATTAGTTGTGCAACATCAACTTTGTCAATATCTTGATCCTCATTCACAACAAGTGTGGAGTCTAGAACAGAAGAACACAAGACAGTACATTCTGGAGGATCAGGAGAACACGGGGACAGAGGTTGAGGTAGAAAGTGCATATGACAACCCATGGGATTTCCAACCAAATCTTCGCAAAAGTTGAGAGTAGGTGGGACGGGGGCAGGTGACAGTTCAACGGACTTGTGTGCACACTCTCCCACATCACACTATGGGGGTGGAGCTATTTTATGAGAGGAATGAAAATAGTCACTTGTGAAAACAATTGTGTCCACCTGAGATTGAACAACTCCATCACCAAAGTATGCTGAGAGGGGTTTACGCATTTTTTTCATTTTTGGATTGATCGATTTGATACAAACATACTCATATATTTCAAAAAGATATTGGAGCTTCATATTACTTCTTATATCTTCAAAAGAGAGAAGACGAAAGCAATCCCAAAATTCCATTACAGATTCATATGGGGCCTTCCGTTGTTGTAACATTTTCTTATCAAGTGCTCCACGATCGAAATGGTGAAACATAGATTCTATTTGGTCACTAAGCTTTGAATGAATGCACAAAGCCAGGAGGGAATGAGCTACACCATAGCAATGGATAGTCAAAAAGTGTGTGTGCGAGCAGCGTACAGGCCAGATTTTCTTGGGATTGTCCAAGCTCTGCACATGTGCATGAAGGGAATCTAAGTGTTTAGGCCACATTGTTTTGCCTTCACCATTATACGTGAGTTGTGACAAGTCACCCTAGGACTCCCTCTTGACTTCAAAGATATATTCATTCAGAAAACATTTCATATGGTGAACTGTAACAAACTCCATGGTAGATGTGCAAAGATTCAAAATAGATGTGAGGAGTTAGCTTGTCATCTGCCCCTCTTTTTAGTGCCATAAATGTTGACGGTGTTGGACCCACTAACATGTAAGGGGATCTCCCCAATAAGAACTCCCAACTAGACCTCAAATAATTTGGAGTAGGAGTCCCATCAGTGGGTAGTACAGTATTTCCTTGACTGTAATCGCATGCAGAGGTAAGCAAGATGTCTTTGTTGGAAGCAAGTGTGTGACCTTGCAACAATTCAAGGAAGATGCATGTAAAGGCTCTAACACACGGAAGGGGAGAGGAGTGCACCCCTTAGAAGCCTATAATAGTACAGAGATTGAAAGGGAACATAAGCTAAAAGACATCACAAGATGGAAATAAGAATAGTCGAAAATCCAAAGTCATGAGTTAAACCAATAACATGCTTCGATAAGATTCATACAAACATATACAGAATAGTCCATACACACATCCGTAAGTTATAACTACATGCATTGTTAGATTAACCAGAATAGTCGAACTACAATAACAATACATGCATGAAACGTGTTGGTTCTGCTATATTAAAAGAGTGAAAGATTCAATCCTACATAAAACCATGATAGCCACTAGCCCTAATAGTGGATCCTTAAGTCACTGCCACCTGCTCCTCCAAAGAGATGTACTCGCTTTGCACTGTGGAGAATCCAAGGCTCGTTACAATATACTCCAATATTTCTCTATGTTATACCTCTCAAAATCTTGGCTCCCAAAAGCTTGTACAATGAGTTATGAGGTTCTATATATAGCAAAGGGTGGGGTGACCCTTTACATTCCCTTTATGACTCTTCAACTACCCTCATGACTCTTCAACTTACACATGACTATTTAGATTCCACTATTGACACTTGGTCTTTCACTTTACAACATGTTTACAATACATTCTACAAATGTACCCATGTGAGACAAAAATAGGCTTGAGTAAGCCATACAAGACATCACTGAGACTCAGACAGTTGTGGGAAGACTAACTCGTCGATATCCTCTTGGTGCTCACTGATGGAAAAATGATGCCAATCTTGGTAGTCTGCTATGGTGTCTGCATACTCCATGGTGACATCCTTTTGAAATTGAACTCTTGCTCCATAGCATCTGGGTACACTGATCAGTCACCTTTATCCAACTCGTCATGTAACATGTGCATCATGGTCTTGAGTGCAGCTGGACAAACGACATACTTGTGCATAATGTCTACACTCATCTGCAAATTTTCTTTGGTGGCTATGCACATCAACTGCTCGAAGTTCATGTCTAGCTCCAGTTAGACTTGGCTCTTTGCTTTTGCCTCGGTGAGTGTGCCAATGGATGGGATTGAATGTGTGCACACAATGACATCCATGCTCCTGAACACTCGTGCATGTGAAGCCTGTAAGCTGGTGATGAACTGTGGGAGTTCCTCATAATTCTGGATCTGACTCCAAATGGGTGCTTTAATCCACTACCTTTCGCTTCATCATCTTTGGAAAGTACAATGGGGCTCCCTTCTACCTCATTGTCCATATCTGCACGTGATCAACAATAGTGTGTGTGTCTGTCAAGATGCGTGCTCTCCTAGCACAGCGCTACTGCCAACCATTAAGATGGACAACAAACTTATGCACAATGATGAACTTGAAGTACAACTTCCACATGACTGTCTCAAGAGACGATACTTCACCAGTATTGCTTTCTTCCACTCCGATCTCGCGAATGTTGTAGATCGATCTTCTCTCTACTTGGTCGCTTGAAATTTCTTAGCCATGCACTCATTCTCAGCTATCAAGAATCTCACACTTGAGCGGTGGCTTCAACATATGCCTTTGTAGCATCAGCTAATAGAGCTAGATGTATGTGCACATCAAACACAATCACTCGTTCAAGAAACTACGCAGGAGATGTATAGACATCTGAGGTGGACACTATGCATGACTGTACAACCCTGTGTTGTGATTCATCAAAGGATATGTTGTGCACTTCTCCTTCTGGATTGTCCTCAAGGATTTCAGTGTCTCCTTGATCACTTAGGACTTGTTCTGCCCTCGGATGTGGTGAAGCATGTGGAGTGACCTCTGGGTCCTTCGGCATGACGTTAGTATCCTAATCCTGCTCCGGCTGAACCAAATACATGTCCATCTGTTCCAATATCTATTCAATCTCTTGAGAAAAGCCCTGCTCTTGCGACTGGTCACCCTGTTTTCTATCCCTCAGCTATTATGATTCATTAACATGTTCTTTCGCAGTGTCCTTAATGTGTGCACACTACGCTTCCTCCTGTTCCTCTTCTTGTTAAACTTTCTTCTCCCTTCTGTGTAGCTCTTGTTCTTCCCTTAGTTGTTGCTCTACCTCCTGTAACTTCTTCTCTGTCTCCTCCATCCTCTGCTTCTCCCTTTGTCTTTGCACAATCCTTTTGTTGTTTTGTCGCCACTTCTCTTTAGTATCCAAAGATGCTCTTTGTACAAGTGGATAGTCCTTGAACTTGTAGCTTTGTTCTACCTCTACATTGTTGACAATATTCCTTTTGCCTTTGTCCGGTGCAGGTCTGCTACTGATGTTGTTGCTACTCTCTCAAGTGATGTTGCCTTATGCACTGGTAACCATTCTACAACCACTCTGATTGGTTCATCGAGCCTTAAGTACTTATAGTAGTATCTCCATGGGTCTTCTTGAGGCCAATGACATGTCTTGTGGATCCAAGGATGATACACTCTCATACGGTGGTCCTTCACTACGCAATGCGGGTCGTATGGATTAAAACTTATGGTTCCTAAGGTGAATCTCTTGAATTCCTATGTCTCGGACTCAACATTCTTGAGACTCTGGATCTCATACAACCCAAACTACAAAGGAAGAGCGGGCCAACGTGTCTACTTCTTCCTGTGCAGTCTTACTGATAACCCCATTGAGATGTGGTATGCAACCTCTTGCATTACCAGCTTGTCCATGGCAAACTTCGGTAACACATGTGGAGCCTTCTCCGTGTTGTACATCCGGATGAAGGTGCTAATGGGTGAGGCATACCAATCTTCTATGTTAACCAATGCCTCCATCAATGCTTGTGACATGCAAGGCGAATCCTTCTCAAATATTATCTTGTACACCGGGGTGACGAAGTGGTATTATAGTTGTAGTATTACTCCATGGAAGTTGTACTCAGAGATAAATTGCAATAGATGTGCACAGAGGGTTCTAAAGGTTTCCATGCCCAACCCAAGCAAGGGAACTGTTGACGGGCACAGATTGCATCAAGAATGTAGGAAGACATGAAGATATTTTCTTGCTGACCCTTTGGCAGATGTCGAACATTCTTTACTTGTCCCTTCAACTAGAGAGCCAACATGCCAGACCAGTTGAAAGGTCTTCCTTCGTTCGCCAACTGATCCAACACAATCACCCAACTTTGTGGGAACGTATCTGTAGTCTTCTAGTCATATAAGTAGCATGCAAAGATGACCAAAGACTGATAAGCCTTCCGAAGTGTCTTTGTCTTATATAATTGGTTGGGTGTCATCCTAAACTTAAACGACTCTCTTACGCATCTCTTCAAGATATCCCTTGATTTTTCATTGTTGTTGGGATTGGTGAAGAGTGCATCCATTTTGTTAACTAGCTGCGGTAAGTGATACATCTCCTGAAATTTCTCTGCCCATGAAGGTAGAAATTTTTGTTCCACTGACACTGCTCAATACCATTGTCTCAGGTTCATGTGGATCATGTTCGTGCATGGAAATGCAGGATACCTGCTGGCAACCCAGTACAAGCCAGACTTGTGTATGTTGACATTGACTCTGCAGTCGTCTAGATTCTCCTCAAAGGTGTCTGAAAAGATGTCATTGATCTCCTGCCATGTGATCTTGATCTCCTTGTCTATAAACAACTTAGTATCTTCCTAAATGGGCAATCTCACATACACTTTCTTGCTGATGCCCACCATCGCTCAACGACACTCTTTCTTGAGCAGAAGCGGGCCGTCATGGCGATACAGAGTCCTTCCTTGCCACCGCCTTTTTTTCCTTATTGGCACTGCCATTCTCATCGTTATTGTGCGCAGAAGGCGAAATGGAAGGAACTCGGTCCATGTGAGCATGTTTGGCAGCAGCGAGCTTAATCTGGTGGCGGGATAAAGAAGACGCAGAGGGAATATTGGGAACTGAACCCGGGAAGTTGAATATAGCGTTGTGACCCCGAAGACAATACACTGCGGCATCGTAGGCGCGGGCGGCGCGTTCCGCAGTATTGTATGAACCCAGCCACAACTTCTGTCAGAGATCTAGGCATCCGAATCTCGAATACCCAGCTCCCCCATTTTCGGAATCGGATTCCCTTAAATTGGCACGACGTTTCCGCGCGATCTTTGCCTTGTAGAGCATGTGGCTTGGGCATTTCCTCCATCGCAGGGTTGAAAACACCGGAAAAGCTTAAAAAGTCTCTTTAAAGACAACTCCTAATTATAATCATCGACCCAAAATCAAATCGCTCAACTGTTAATAAATCAAATCGCTCAACTGTTAATAAATTTTACAACTTTTAACATATGTACGGACGTATAAAGACTCCTAGGAAATATGTACGGACGTCTATCACGAAAACATATGTGCATATCTCACGAAGAATGTCTTGTAGCGTAGAAAGCAAGTTACCCCATTCTCTTCATGTTTTGAATATTGATGGAATATCGCTTCGCGCGCGAGAGACAAACAGTTGTCAGCCGAGGTACGCGTTTTGAGCGTTTCACGGTCCACACAAAATATAGATTCGCTTTGGAGATACACGTTTTGAGCGTATAACCCTCCCCGCTATATACACATTCGCCTGCATATCTAAGGTATTTCTATGCTGGATCTATCACCAGCATCCAACTTTATCAACAGCAATATAAATATTGCTGAATTGGTGTTTTCAATTTTACTATTTAGTAGTAATTTGGTTTTTTGTGTCGGTTTTCTTCCATTTTTTTTTAATTAAAATTGAGATTACCTTAAATTCAGCTCTAAGCTGACTGAAAGAACAATAAAGATCTATTCACACTCATTTCCCCTGTAAACACAATTTAATTCGACACCTCATCCCATCTCTGTTCATTCATATTACTTAATTTCTAAAATCCTTGTGTGTTTTTGAAATTTATTTCATTATTAATAAAAGTGAAAACAATATTTCTGATTAAATTTGGCTTGCAACAATATTTAAAATATAATTTAAAAAAAAAAATATTAGAAAGCCAATTGTATTTGAAAAAAATAAGAAATGTGATGTCCAAATCGGTAGATTTTTTCGAAAGACAAGTTATTTTCTATTTACACAACTACACATTATATCTTTTCAAATGCCAAATTTATATGCATGTTAATAAAAGTTAAAATAAAATAATATATCCATATCAAGTTTTATCAAGTTTTATGAGAAGATTCTTCGGAGTAAATCACATTGAGATGCTTTTTATTGACGTGTTTCGAACCAACGAGTGTGGTTCATGTTAGAGCATAACAGTGCGCAGTGGAATATAAAAGACAAATACAGTATATAAATCATACACAAATGACACAGTCATTTAACGTGGTTCACCCAACCAATCTGGGCTACGTCCACCAAACAGAGGCATCGGCAATCTTATTATTAATAAGGAGATTACAATAATTTATTTCCTCACACTCTCTACCTCATCCCAATATCTGTACGGGCATATATTTTATAGCTAAGAGAATCTAACTGACTCATAAATCCTC
>APFE030503442.1:0-13435 GCA_000404065.3 Pinus taeda | reverse complement strand
AACTCCATTTTGCTGAGGAGTATAAACAGTGGTCTTATGTCTCTCGATCCCTGCATCCTTGCAATAACTTTCAAACTCCTTGGAAGTAAACTCACCACCATTGTCAGTTCTTAAACATTTTATAGTTCTAACAGTGTTGTTTTCTACCAATGCTCTAAACTACTTGAAAACTGTAAAAACATCAGACTTCCTTTTCAACATGTAGACCCACACTTTCCTAGAAAAATCATCAATAAATGATACAAAATATGACGAACCACCATATGAGGTTGTAGGGGCTGGACCCTAAACATCTGAATGGATATAATCAAGTATTCCTTTACTAGTATGTTTTCCTGTTTTAAACTTTTGCTTACTTTGTTTCCCAAATAAACAATGCTTACACAAATCTAACTTTCCAGACTTTAGATTAGGAAGTAACTTACGATCAGCCAAAATTTTTAATCCTCTTTCGCTCATATGCCCCAACCTTTGATGCCATAAGCAAATAGAACTACTGTCATGCTCAGACACTGTAGACACATGATCTGACCCTGTTCTTCCTTCTAACTGAAATAGATTTCCTACCTTCTTAGCTTTCATTACTAGTAAAATACCTTTGTAAATTTTCATTACTCCACCTTGAATTACAGTTTTATATCCATTTTTATCAAGTGCTCCTAGTGAAATTAGATCTTTCCTTAAATCTGGTACATGTCTAACATCAATTAACCTTTTGGTTGTCCCATCAAACATTTGCAGCTATATACTCCCAATTCCCACAGTATTACATGTGACATCATTACCCATGTACACGACTCCATCATTAATTGACTTATATGTCTTAAACCATTCTCTATGAATACACATGTGGTTGGATGCACCAGAATCTAACAACCAATGTTGATCATGATTTGACAAATTAACTGATAATACTTCATCACTCATACCTGAACCATATGCCGAACCAGTATCTGTCGTATTTGCTTCCTTCTTCTCTGTCGAAGAATCTTCTTTAGAAGTTTGCTGTCGCTTCCAACAATCCTTCTTCAAATGCCCCGATTTGCCACAAAATCAACACTTTACCTTACTCTTCTTCCCTTTCAACTTTAAATGTGAGTCGCTCTGCCTACTAAAGCATCTTTCTTTAGAACGACCTCTGACCATCATTGCTTCTGATGTAGAGGTTTCTAAATTCATCCTTCTCCTTGTTTCTTCAGATAACAAAGATGCAACTACATCATCAAACTCAAGGGTTTCTGATGAACTAAGACTTATAGAAGTAACAATATGATCCCATGACTCGGGCAACGAGCATAATAAAGTAATAGCTTTATCTTCTGATGGAAATTTTACTTGTATACTTTCTAATTGCACCAGGAGAGTATTAAAAGTATTCAAATAATCAGTAATCGATGTACCTTCCTTCATTCGCAAACTGTACAACTGTCGCTTCAGGAGAATCCTATTGGTTAAGGATTTTGTCATGTATAGCTTCTCAAGCTTCGTCCACAAACCAATAACTGTTTTCTCTGACACGATATTAAACAAAACATCATCCGCCAAACACAGCCGAATAGCACTCACTGCTCTTTCATCCATCTCGTCCCACTCATCATCTGTTATGTTGTAAGGCTGTTTGGTTTTGCCCATCAACGCCTTCGCCACGCCTTGTTGCACAAGCAAATCGTACATCTTCACCTTCTAGATCTCGAATTTGTTTTTGCCATTAAACTTCTCGATCTCAAAACGAGCACTCTGAGTTTTCGCCATATTGTATCAACCAAAAAACAATCTCCAATTCCAACTTGTTAATTAATCAAATTAATATCTAACAACAAAATGCCTTCGCTTTCTACTGTACTGCCTTTACTTTATCAAAAATAGCTCTATTGTACAAACTGCAAATTATAAATAAAAAACAGATAACAAAAATTACATTTTTACCAAACACGGTCCTCGGTTGGCGCGCTGAAAGGGACTTGGCGCTATCTTAACAGCAGACAACCCGCGCTAGAGGCGAAATCGCTCTAAGTACCAAAATTGGTGCAACTATTCCCGTCGAATCCGCGCCAATCGGGATATTGGCACCCTAGCGCGACTAATAAGGTCGGATCCGCACCAATTGGCACTCTTAATCTGCGATTACCTACACCAATCCGTTCACTGGAATATATTGGCACGACTGTTTCGCCCAAAACCGCGCCAATCGCCGAATCTTTGAAAAAAACTCCACCTGCAGCTCTGTCGCACGCACGCACCCGCTCCAACACGCTCTGATACCAATTGTTAGAGCATAACAGTGCACAGTGGAATATAAAAGACAAATACAGTATATAAATCATACACAAATGACACAGTCATTTAACGCGGTTCACCCAACCAATCTGGGCTACGTCCACGAAACAGAGGCATTGGCAATCTTATTATTAATCAGGAGATTACAATAATTTATTTCCTCACACTCTCTACCTCGTCCCAATATCTGTACGGGCATATATTTTATAGCTAAGAGAATTTAACTGACTCATAAATCCTCTCACAACAAATATAGGATGCATTAATTCTTTCCCAACAAAATAGAGCTAATATAGCAACAAATCCTATTGTTGTCACCTACATGAGATTTTTGCCCAATTTATTAAAACTGAAAATCTCAACAGTTCATCGTGACAACAAGTTGAAGAACCAGATCATAGCTACAAGTTAAATAGAGGAGTGGATCATGCACCAACAACTATATTGGACTACGGGATAGGGGTGGGAGAAATAAGATTATATATTAATAGGAAATAATTAATTACCAAAGAGATTTTAATTAAATAATTAATACAAGTTAGTTTCATAACTATTACCATATGTAAATGAATTAATGTATTTAATTAATATGAAAAAGGTTTTATATCACAATCTATATAATTAAATATTAAATATTATAATAAAGTTAACAAGTTGTGCCATTAAAACAATTTAATTTTCAAATATGAAATAAAAGGGGCTAATATTATCTTAATTAAATAGTTATTACTAATTGATTATGTTATTAGTTAATATCATAATCTATTAATAAAAATATATAAATTAAACAATTAATATTCATATTGGAAGTTTTAATACATTATTTAAGCTATCTAATTAATATGAATCCACAAAAATCTAATATAATTAAAATAATATAAAAAATTAATAATTTATATAACCTATTAATAGAAACTACTAAATTAAGTGTAAACTAAACCATTAAATCATAAACTAAAAGTATCTAATCATTTTTGCTCTTTTTTTTCCTAAATAAATTTGACTACTAATTTTTGTTTAAATTTAAAAGTTGCCATTTGACATTCTTTCCATACAAATTGTCATTACACGTCTCGACCTGCTGTCATAGCTGACGCCACCTGCCCTGCCGACTGGCAGATCGATCAAAAGTTATTCTTAACGTCTTTTATTTATATTATAAAATTAATGGTATAAAACTAATTTTTTTTGGTTGTATATTATAAATTATGGTTATTTAAAAGTAATTTTTTTTTATATTAAATTTTTGTGTTCTTTATTCATATAAGAAAAATATTTTCCAATCAATATCAACACTTATTTATAAATCAATATCAAAAATTAGCTAAATTATAATTTATTTTTGTTATTATTATTGATTCTAAAGGCTTATTCTATAGTTAGTGTGAAAGTGATGTGTAAATATGTTTGTGTTCAATTTGAAGTTGACACATGTCTTATATCATATTATTATATATTTTTTATATTCTTTTACCTTTTCAGTGAAAAATAAAAAAGATATGTGGTATCTCTATTTAATTAACATATTTTACATTATTTACAATACGGTAATTGGAATTTGTTTTGTTTTTTTTTTTTTTTTTTTTTAAATAGCGATTGTCATTTCACTTCATACATGTTTTTTATAGTTTACTTTTCTGATGTAGTAATAATTTTTTTATTATTATTCTATTTGTAAATACAATGAAATTTGATTCCTTATTCCATGTCTTTTGTGTAATCTTATTATTTATTTTTTGTAGGCATAGTCTAATGTATAGACGAGATAATTTTGTTCACAAGAATTCATCATAATGTGGCAATATAATTTCAAGATTTTTTGTTATTTAAAATATATTTTTGAATGTATAAATGGATTCAATACTCTCCAAACTTTTTGGGCAATCGAATTATGCAGATTAAACAATTTAAACTTAATTTTTAAAATTCTCTATAAAATTTTAATTAAAATTAACCAAAAAAATATCGTGAAAAAAAATCATTTCATTTATAAATTAGATTATGTCATTTTTATATATAATATTAGTACTTATTTATCTTGTACAATGACATGGCTAATTTATAACGCAGTTGTCTTTAAGGCGACTTTTTGAAAGCCTTTTCGGCGGCTTTTTCCTATAGCAGTTTATTGGAATCACAAGTTTGATAGCTAGTTTCTGCACAATCAAAGCGTCTCAGAGTTTTTCAGGGTGTTGAATCCAAATATATAGTTAAAAAAACATTTTAACTGCAACGAGTCAAGATTTAACCTCAATTTCTTCGGCCGGATTCCGTCACCGGAATCTCCAAAAAATCACATTATAAACAACTCCATTTATAACCTAATAGGTGCATTTTATTAATACAATTATATTTAATACATTTTAACTAAAAATAAATATACTTTTATGTTTTAATTAATTTATATTAATGAAAAAATATATAAAATATAATTTTAAAAAGTATTAAAAACAAATTGTATTTAAAAAATTAAGAAAGGTCGTGTGGAAAATAGAAGTGTTTTCGAATGACACGTTATTTGCTCTCTAGAGTCAAACTATCTTACCTAGAAGCATAATTTGTTTCATTATTAATAAAAAACCATATTTCTAATCAAGATTGACTACTGATAAAGTTGAAACAATATTTCTCAATTTGGTTCGGTTCTGATTTGACTTCCTGGATTTGTTTGATTATTAATAAAAAACAAATATTTCTAATGTTTTAGTTTATGCTATAAAATTATTTATATAGAGGTAATTATGTTTGTGACTAAGATATTAATTTATAATAACGCATCAAATATTTTATTTCATTAATCTGTATAAAAGATTGAATATATATTTATATTATTATTTATTATTATTAAAAAAAATTTAAAAATTATATATATAATATATATGGGAATTAGAATTTTAGTTATATGGAATTTTTAATTTGTAAATAGTTTTGTTACAATACTTCGTCGAAAAAATTTATAATTATTTTTTATGAACTTGTTTATATAATAATTTTTTAAATTAATCAATTTAATTAAAAATGTAGAAAATACATAACTACTTTTAAACTAAATATGGAGATTTTTTATTTGTAAATAAGCTTTGTTACAGTACCATCTCCAGAAAACCATAACTCATTTAATATGATATTTGTTTCAATAACATTTTTTTAAATTCAATCACTTTAATTAAAAAGGTAAAAATGACATAACTATTGAAATAAATCCCAAATATATTTTTGCTCTAAAAGAGGTTTGCACCTCAAGAAAGAGATATGATCACTCTTGGTCTTAGAAAGTGTAGTCATTGATGTCAAAGGCATTGATGTAAAAGGTGTTTCCATTGAATAACTAAGCTCATTGAGAATGTTTGAAATATGATGTGATTGATGTCAAAGGTAGTATCATGGAGATTGTTAGAAAGTGTAGTTATTTTGGATTGACAAACATGTCAAAGGAGTGGCAAAGCTCAGGTGTTTCCAAGAAAATTGGTGAACAAGTGTGTTTTAAGGAGAAGAGACTTTGAAGTCATTTTTAGTATAGAAGATCAAGCAAATGTACTTGAAAATGGAATAGATGGATGGAGTAGGGAAAACCCTTTCTAGCGTTGGATGACACTTTGAAAAAGACCCACTGGATCAAAAGATATTGAAGGTTAAAGGTTGCAGGCCAAAAGGTCAAAGTTCATGGTTCAATTTGGTGGCATTTGCAAATTTCGTAGAGTCCTCCAGTTTTGGTCTAAATTTCGAGTTTTGACCATGGGCCCGTAGCATATTTAGCATAGAAGTGGTGAAACTACCCAATCGTAGGAGCAATTGTGTGCATTAAATATAATCCCGATACTTTACAAGTCAACGGAGATGGTGGGTTAGAGCTCCCACTATGGAAGACACCACTCCAGTGGTTTTTTACAAAGCGCAAGTGTTATGTATTTAGGTAATGAGGCCACATGAAATCAGGCACAGGAAGTGGTGATTGGTAGAAGTCAACAAGTGGAGGATCCCATGGGACACATAACCTCAACAATTTAACCCTGGTGGTTTCCAAAGGTGGTGAAAGTTTTATTTCTAAGGAGATGCAAATATGTTCATTGGATGCAGCCATACTTCTTGTGCTTGCTGAAGGAGTTTGATAGCATGGAACAACCATGGGATGACACTTGGTGCACTGTTATTTGATAACATAGATGACATGGAGCCATGGTGATAGTGTACAGTCAACATTTAAAATGTTTAAGATAACATCAACATCGCATTAGCATCTAAAATTCTCGAGATACATGACACTCCAGGATGATGACACGTGGCATGTGGATTTGGCATTTTCATGTGGCCAAGTAGGCCAAAAACAAGTGACACCTGTTACTTATCAATGAGTGACACGTGGAAATTATGTTTAGGTGGTTGACAGTGTGGTAGACAGTTTAGCAGGGGTGGACAAACATGTAACCCTGGTGATTTTGCCATTAGCATAGGAAGGGAGCATGGGACCTAGTGGAATGGTAGAAGATACATGTAACCCGAATGGTTTCTCATTGGCCCACAACTATAGCGAGTGTTCCCACAAGGACTCATCACCCGAGAGATATTTAATGCACTCCATTATAAAATGTTTGGGGTTAAAGGCTCCTTTAGGAGTTTTCTGTTTGTGTGGTTTCATGTTATTGAGGGAATAAACCAAAAATCAATGTATAGAGTGCACTAGAGCTTACGCTGGGATGTGTAAAGGGTTTAAGCCCCTTAACACTTAGAACAAGCGGCCTAACAGAGAATGTTATGTAAAGGTTTTAGGGCCTTCGGGCTTAAACATCCACTACAAGCATGTACAATGTGGACCCATAGCCGATCTACAATCTTGATTAAAAGAGCATGAATGAGTCGATAACTCTAGCAAAGTGGGCCATATTTGGAAATTCAACAAAGATTAGTAGCACATTAAAACTTGGAATAAAGCAACATGGACAAGTCAAGAGTTATTTGTCGACGAGGAGTGATTTAGCAAAATATTTGGAAATTAAGCCAAATTTAACAAACAACCAAAGTTAGAAGAGGAGATAAATTATTTGTTAAACCCTATAGCTCATGAGAATTGAAGAAAATAGTAGTTTCACTCATTTTTTTCATATCGAGGTAGCAGATCAATGATTGTAGACTACCTGAACACATCAAGAAGACGTCACAAAAGTGGTATATTACCAAAAATTAAGAATCCATGCATGTTAAGGGATGAACTTAACTAGATTTTTAATTCTAAAAGATAAATTGTTATTCTTTATAAAAAAAATTGAAAAATCAAGTTTGTGGTTGTGGGTGCAATAGTATCCATATTATAATATTCATCAGGGGTGAATCATGTTGGAAAATCAGAAAGGTAGTAAATATTTTGTTGATCTTGATAATTACTTGTGATGTTTCTTATTAATATGATTCTTTGTGTCGTCTTTATTTAGTTCATCAAGTAATTACCAAAAGCAACAACACATAAAACAATGGACACATGATGTAGGCACATGCCAGGGAAAAACCCCCCTCGAGGGGAAAACCTATTCAAAGTAAATATTCCTTTCAAGAAATATTCTTTAAGACTCTTCACCCTAGATCAAGACTAGACCTTCCCTCCACACTAAGTCAGCGTCCAGAAGATTGACCTCTTTCCAACAACTTCAACTATGCAGCAACTTGCAACAATTAACAGCTTCTGGCAGCAGTTCAACTTGGAAGAATTCAATCTCCCAATCCAGAGCACAAAACAAAGAGAGACCATCACCAAAATTTTTCTTTTCCTTGACTCCTTAGACTCACTCAAACTCGCATTCACTTTGGCTTCGTGACAACATACTTTCCCGACTACCCACTTCGCACTTCTGCCCAACAATAAGATTTCGCACTTCTGCCAAGTAGAGAGAATTCGAACTTGATGAGAAGTGATGCTCCAAATGAATTTGATGTCCTTCCTTTTATAGGATTATTATGGGATCAAATAGGGTCTTAGGCTGACTCGATCTTCCCTTTGGTCGACACGGTGTGGAGGTTACATAATTCATATTTTACTCAATACTTAACCTTTTTACATGATTCAAAAGCCCAAGAAGGGTCTATTTAAATATACAATAATTATATAGACTCAAAATAAATCCTAGAAGTCTTCATTGGGGACTTTTACCTAAAACATGGTGACCCAAGCATGAAACCCATGCTTTAATAAGTCAGAATAATAATAATAATAATACTTTTCTTTATTCTTTGAACAAGTACATTACATGATGACTCAAGTACATTATTGAAGAATGAACATAGTTACTTTTTCCAACACTCCCTCTTAACTAGGGATGTATTCATAATGTACATATACAATGGAAGATCTCAAACTATATGAAGCATGAAAAACTTTAGGCACCGCAATGCCATGGACTAGCTTCCTAACCAGGGCAATCTATCTAACCAGTCACTCAATAGTTTAGGCACCGTAATGCCATGAACTAGTTTCCTGACCAAGGAAAACTATCCAGGTGGGACCAAGATGGACTCAAGATTTCAACCCCTCTAGGTACCATCAGGCTTACTTTCTAACCATCAACCCAAAAATCTAGGTGTGTATCCAAAACAGATCTCTTTGATCAACACCACCTTCCCAAATTATAGACATCAACACAATGTGTCGGCAAGATGTCTTACAAGGAAATGCTTCACTCACCAAGCCTCAACACCCCTTGATCCATCAGATCAATAATGACCAATCTCTCCCAATCAACCTAATTGATAATCATCATGCTAGCAAAACCATCGAGATATTCACCTATACAAACACAACCCCAATCAATAATATATTTTCACATGTACATAATCAAATACAAGCCTTCAGCGTCTTACATACAACAGATGTTGCTTCTCAAATTTCCATAGTACGACTATCAATTGAATATTTGACAGAAGATTCCTCAATCATACTTCCTACTTCACATGCAACAACATATCCTTTCAAATTCATTCTTCAATTGATACCAAGCTATGCCCTCCCTCTCAACCAGGAAGCACCTCTGTATCCATACTGCCTCTTAATATTAGGTAGATCTCTTCTATTCATGCTTCTCGAGGGAGACCAAATTATTATTTTTGACATTAGAGAATATTTTATGGCTTCCAACCATTTCATTAGTGTTGTCATCATCCTTATCATTCATATCACATCAACAAGCATCTTCACCAAGTTGAAGATTGTGTACTTGTACAACTTAAATAGAAAGTAAAATAAAAACGATAGATGCATGATGTTAGCCATATCATAATCATGGAATAATTTCAAATTTATTCATAACAGATACCCAAACTCAATTACAAACAAGAGACATATACTCTTCAACATCTTGCTAGGGACTTTGTTATACACCCTAGACTATTTCATAACAGCATTTATTCCATCTAAGGTTTCAATATGTCTTCCAAAGGTATGACATAATTTACTACAACATATAGAAAAAACTAAAAACCATTCACAAAAATATATATCTTGAATGTGTTTGACAACCTTTTAAAATATATATGTTAGACTTCTCACTATGGATTCATACAAATCCTAGATTTCATACAAACAAATCCATCAAAGTTAGTCACAAATTAGTCATTAAGTTGATCAATTTCCACTAGGGTTAGTTCCAATCCCTAGATTTTATATCAGCCATCAATCAGTCACTAACATGACCAACTACCACTAGGGTTAGTTTGCAAACCCTAGATTTTTGAGCAATCATCAAATTCAACCAAAAATTCAAATTTCAACAATCTGTTCACGAATATTAAATTATAATATTTCAAAGTTTTTACTTTGACTAAGGTTTAACTCCAAAACCCTAGAATTTCATAATCTCAATAATATCAAATACATAGATCTCAGATTGTTACATTACACAAATTAGACAATGTCACTACTAGGAATTAACTGCAAAAACCCTTGATTTTCATTTTCAACAATCATTTAATAGATTTCAGATTGTCATATCACATATACTAGACAATTTTAACTTCATTGGGGTTTAGCTAAAACACCCTGGATTTCCAAATATCATCATCCTAGAATCTTAGACAAGGCATTCCATTAAATGTTAAGTCTCATGACCATTAATGACTAGGTCAACACACATATCTAGGAATTCATAACCATACATAAGCATATCATATGTCCAATAACATAGATTCATTTGTCGTAGACCAACCTAGTACTTCAACAAAAAAGGACATATCTATATATATGCTTAGATTTTATCATCATGCAAATATATCATAGCATGTTTTACTCAAACCCAACTTCTCAAAAATACCAAATAAGAGTTAGACACACAATCATTTCGATTACACCAAACTTTGATCAGACAAACACACTCATACCAAGGCAACATTTATAAGACAATGTAAGGGTCTTGCTCACTCATTCCACCAAACCTCAATGAGCTACAGTTCCAGTGTAGAAACGTAGAAAATCCTACATTACCAAAACTTCAAAGGTTTCGGGATTTTAGACCTTGTCACATAACCCTAACAAGTTAGGATTTCTAGATCATACAAAAATCCCAAACATGACATCATCATTAATATCCCTAATAATATATTAGGATTACAAACATTCATAGTAGCATACCCTTTGGTTAGGGTTTTCTAGAACCTATCTAGGGTTATACATAGTGAATCAAGAATATGATTGGGGTGGGTAGATTTAAATCACCCAAACAAGAATCACTAAGATTCGATATAGCTAGTCATAACAAGGTAATTAATAGATAATTAAATTAATATTCATTTAAATTAATGTATTCAGAGCATACCTTTGATTCTTGACCAACCTTGTCTTAAGAGATCCTCCTTTCATTTGTTTTCCTAATCAAGACAACAGAGGGAGAAAGGTGATTAGTATTTTAATCTAATCAAAACTAAATGAGTACATGAACCCAAAACTGAAAAGACATAAGATACTTATCTTTGAGCGTTGTTGGGAGCTCCCTCCAAATATTGAGGGAAACCTACAAACTTAAAGAAATACAAAAATAGTATTTTCCAAAGATATGTAAAAAACCTATAAATTCTAAAACGTATAAAATAAGTTATGTAAATCAAATGGCTTAATAGTGTAAGTCCATAAAGTCAGATTCT
This sequence comes from Pinus taeda, assembly GCA_000404065.3. Taxonomy (NCBI): domain Eukaryota; kingdom Viridiplantae; phylum Streptophyta; class Pinopsida; order Pinales; family Pinaceae; genus Pinus; species Pinus taeda. Next base: position 2,041 of record APFE030503442.1, on the reverse strand, counting down.
TCAGGCTTGAATTTCTTTGAGTCTCCTTCTTCAGCAAAGTTGTCTTGATCTCTTCCTCTCTTCTTATTCCTTGGATTCTCAGGACAATCACTTTTGTAGTGAACTTTATTATGAAATTGATATCACTCTATCTTAGACATGTCAACTTTCTTCCTTGTTCCCTTCAATCTCTTTCCTTTATGATAAGAAACATAAGAATTTGATGCTTCTTCAAGAATGGAAACCATTGAGATCCTTAATTCTTATTTACTACATGTGGTCGATAATTCTTCAAAGGTGGAAGCTACTGTCCAACTATTGAGAACTGAAGCAAATGCACCCCAAGAGGGTGGAGATCCTAATATAGCAGTGATCACCAATTCTTTGTCTGTAACAATCTCATCGATGGCCAAGAGATCATCCTTGAGTCTAGATATCTTCACAAATAAGGTTGCCACAATATCTTCTTTACTCATATTAGTATTCCTCAACTCATTCTTCAAACTTGCTACTTGATCGATATTCTTAATAGTGAACAACTTTGACAAGGATTCATACATCTCTTGAGCATGATCAATGTTAGCTATGAATGGGAGAAGATTTTATTTTATCCCTTATACCATTATAGTCATAGCCACCAATTCTAAATCCCTGAATTTCACTTTTTTGGCATCACTGGCTTCTTCTGTAGGCTTCTTTACACTTCCTTTTACCAAATCCAACACATTCTTATTTTCAAGGATTAGGTCAATCCTCTTCTTCTAGGATCTAAAGTTAGATGCTTCTTCAACATTGTTCTCACCCTTCATTGAGTTAGACATCTTCCTTGAATATAATAGACTCCTTCCCTGGGATAGTGCCTATGAATGGATCTGCCTTTTTCTTCTTTCTTCACCAATGCTCTAGAACCATGTTGGAATATCAAGAAGGAAACAAATATTTTCTTGATATTGATAAATACTTCTGATGTTTATTATTATTACAATTTTTTATATCTTTTTTCTTTAGTTAATAAATCAATTACCAACGGGTAAATCCAAATGTTATCTTAAATAACTGCGCGCAGCTCTGCCTGACCTAGCCGACGTGCCCCCCTTCCTGAGCTACCTCCTGCGGCCTCCCCACCTGGCAGCCTCCTGCTGCTAGGCTCATCCGTCCCTGCCCCATCCTTCCTGAGCTCCTCCCCGCATCAGCCTGATCGAAGCTGCTCCTTGCTGCGCGATTGCCTGACTTGAGCAGTTGCGCCTAGCCATGGCGCCCTCAGGGGGCCCAAACCCTTTGGACCCTCCTATGCCCCCTCCCCCAGAAGTGACAGCATTCAAAGAAATGATCGCTTTGAGCTGTAAGAGTTCATCCTCTGTCAATCAGAAAAAGTTCGTCAAGAAGATGGATTCCATCCCTACTGTAGCCCTTCCTGAAGAAGAAACCTGCAAAGCAGCTTTGAATCTCGCTGAGAGAGGCCTCATAGGCTAGTTCACGGGCCTCTGGCCATCACCCAAGTTGGTAGAGGAATGGACACAAAGGAACTGGAAGCCGTTAATCAAAGAAGGTATAAAAAGCTACTTTGTAGGCAAAGGATTTTTCATCTTTGTATTTGAAAGTGCAGAGGATAGAAGCTTAATCTTCAGAAACGGACCTTATTTTATGGGCCCCCAAGGTCTATACTTAAAAAAATGGTTGCCAAACTTCGACCCAACCCAGGATGTCCCATCAGCTATACCGGTGTGGGTTCGGCTCCCTCATCTTCCCCTACACTGCTGGAACAAGAAGTCACTCCAAATCATCGGCAATGGATTAGGGAAGTACATAGATCAGGTGGTAAGAAAATATCAATATTCATGTGCACACATCTGTGTCGAAGTCGACCTAGAAGAGGGCTTGCTGGAAGCCATAAAACTTACAGTCATAGGCTGGACGCATGTCCAAGAGCTGGACTATGAACAACTGCCATTTAAATGAAGACACTGCCATGGCTATGAGCACTTCGCCAAACACTGCAAGAAGAAGGCGGAAGAACAGTCAGACAAACAAAACAGCGAGCAATGGACTCAAGGACAAAAAA